>CM073472.1:54457670-54517670 GCA_037074535.1 Gleditsia sinensis
TTCAACCAATTTCTACTTCATTTTTATTTGTTATTGTGTTAATTTTCGGATTGACTTCATTGGTCTTTTTTTTTTCAAGGACTAAATACCCAAAACATACAACAACAACTAGCTGCTGCTGTAGCCTAACAAGAAGTTGTTTCACAATATTGGAACGAGATTTTCTGTCACTTTGTTTGTTGCACTTGAACCTTAGGTAAGGAGTTTTTCTGCTTTTCAATTACTTTGTTGACATTTTCCACAATTTGTAATTTGTTTGCAACATTTTAGTTGGTTTTGAGTATATTTAATTAAGTTTTCTTGTTTCTGTTACTTTGATATTTGAAACAAAAATAGCCAAAATATAATTAGAAGATTTTTTTGAATTAAGCTTTTTCCAATTAGATTGATGAATAATTTTGAGTATTGTGTGAGAAATGGTGCCTTCACTATTCGTTTGCCTCCAAAATATAATTAAAAATTCCTTTAATTTTATATACTTAGAGTAGGACGCTAAAAATACTTAAATGAGCGATTGTGATGCAGGACAGAAGAAGACTTGGGGTTTTAAAAAGATCAAAATTAGTGTTTTCTTGGGTGAAACAAAGGGTTGAAAAGATGGGGATTAAAGTTAATATTCTGTATACTAAGGAGATATCGTTTTGCAGGCCATAGGATCTAATGATATTTATTCTTTTAAGGAGAGAGGTATTAACAGGTGAACTAGTGGCTTTTAGGGGATGTAAACAGTACTTGAGAGATTAAGGTTTTGCTTTTGATGGGTTATAGGGTAGACAAAGATCTAAGGAGATAATTAACTAGCATTGTGAAAGAACATGTTCTTGGTTCAAACTGCCTTAGAAATTAGATATGGGCAGTTTAGAAAATTGAAGAAATTGTTGTAATTTATAGTAGCCTGATTAGGAAAAGTTGAATTCCTTAATTCAAAATGCATCCAAATTTGTTTGTTTACATTTTTTAGTTTCTTTCCGTATCGTTTGGAACTTTATTTTGTTACCTTTAGTGACGTCAAAGTTCGTACAATATAGTTCCATGGGTTGCGACCCAGGTCTATTTAAAGTTGAAAAGTTCCTCATTTTTAGAATCCTGAGATACCCTTCAAATTGTTTGTCTCTGGTTGAGGCTCTTTAATCGAAACTTTTTTCTTGTTTATTGTAATTTTCATGTTTTTTTATCTAGTCTCTCTTCCTTATCTTGATAATGGAAGAGCCCGTCTTTGCAAGATTCATTGACATTCTCCTGGTACATAATGATACATTGTATCTTGGGTACCTAACGTCATTGCTTCGGCAATCCTCATTCAAAGGTATACAAAGAAGTTGTCCTTTTTTTTAGTGCTATTTTGATTTACTAAATTGGTTTGGCTCCAATGATTGAATGAATCTTACTTGAATACTTTGCTTTTCTTGAGTACAAATTTTGAATTTGATTTTAAACTAATAATCCTTTTTGGTGGTCAACCTCCAGAGATTCTCATATCAGCAATATTGGAGTGCCATCACTCATTTATGTATATAAATGGGTGTCTTTTACATGAATTTTTCACCAAGAGAGAATGCCATTTATCTAAAGTGTAGTCTGCATTTAAGAGAATAAAATACATATTTATACAATTCTACTTTTTATAAATACGTGGTGTTCGTATCCTGCTATATGTATGTATTCTTCGTACATGGCTTTTGGTACAAATTTACGTTATTTTATTAATATTATTTGTTTACTTTTAAGATAATTCCTTGAGACGTCGTTTTGAGAAAAGCTATATTTCATGTCATTACTAGGAAATTTGTATTTAGAGACGAAATTTTTCCGTCTCTAAATAGGAAAAATTCCATCTTTAACGCAGTTTGATTCATGTATGCCTAAAAACAGGATGGAAGTTCCTGAACATCGTAAGTGGATGGATAATAGGGTGGGTCCTGATAAGAGAACAGTTACAGATGAGTTTATGGCAGGAGTTATTGAGTTTATAGAGTTTGCTTGCAATCAGGATCATTTTAAAAGTGTAGGAAAGTTGAGGTGTCCTTGTAAAAAATGCAAGTGTCAGAAGTATTGTTCAGTTGATGAAGTGAAAACCCACCTTTGTATAAAGGGATTTATGAGTAATTATTATTATTGGACCAACCATGATGAACCAAGACCTCTCTTTCCACCAGTGGTTTCAAGAAACTCATATTATGGAAGTAGTGACTTTCAGGCATGCTTTAATGATCAGGAACAGATGGTAATGGATGCTGCTGGACCATCTATTGGTAATTATATAGAGTAACAAGGTTTTGCTCATTGTGAATAGAGGGATGAAGATCCTAACCCGGAAGCCAAATTTTTTTTTAATATGTTAGAAGCTGCGCATGCTCCTTTGTATGACGGTTGTCAAAATTATTCTGAATTGTCAGCTACAGTGGAAGCTTTGGGTATCAAGTCGGATTTCAATATTTCTGAGAATTGTTTCAATCGGTGGGTACAATTTATGGGAAATGCATTGTCAAATGAAAATTGTATGCCTAAAAACCTCTACTGTGCAAAGAAATTAGTGAAGCAATTAGGATTGGGTTGTATAAAAATTCACTGTTGTCGAAACGGATGCATGATTTATTATAGTCCTCTTGATTTGGAGCTTCGTCATTGTAAATTTTGTGGTGAAGAGTATTACAAAAGAGTCATCAGAAATGGTAAAGTAAGAGAGCTTCCAGTGAAAAAAATGTGGTATTTTCCACTTATTCCAAGGCTGCAAAGACTTTATTCGTCAATGCAAACTGCAAGTCAAATGAGATGGCATCGGGAAACTGTGAGGGCAACAGGCTCTTTGTCTCATCCATCTGATGGCGAAGCCTGGAAAAAATTTGATGAAAAATATCCTGAATTTGCAATGGACCCTCGAAATGTGAGGTTAGGTTTGTGCGCTGATGGATTTGCTCTATTTGATAAAACAGGTTGGACTTATTCATGTTGGCCAGTTATTGTTACCCCTTACAATCTTCCCCCTTGGATGTGTATGAGAAGAGAGTTCTTATTCTTGACCATTATAATTCCTAGTCCTTCCAATCCAAAGAATAGAATTGATGTGTATTTGCAACCACTTATAGATGACCTCAAACTTTTATGGAATACTGGTGTCATGACTTATGATGTCTCACTAAAACAAAACTTCAACATGAAAGCTTGTTTGTTGTGGACCATCAATGACTTTCCTGCATATGGGATGCTTTCAGGTTGGATGACAATGGAAAAACTTGCTTGTCCAATATGTATGGAGTGTTCAAAGGCATTTACCCTTCGACATAGTCGGAAGACGTCTTTCTTTGATTGTCATCGACAATTCTTGCCACTTGATCATAGTTACAGAAGGAATAAGAATGCTTTTCGGAAGAGACATACTGAAACATCTTTACCTCCGCCTCGATTAACAGGCGAAGAAGTGTTGGAAAGGGTTAGACATATGCCTAGCATAACTAAAGAGACATATGATAACATCCCAGGGTATGGAGTTATTCACAACTGGATGAAACAATCTATATTTTGGGAGTTACCATATTGGAAAACAAATCTTCTTCCACACAATCTAGATGTTATGCATATTGAGAGAAATGTCTTCTTGAATATTTTATACACAGTGATGGACAGTAAAGGTAAGACAAAAGACAATTTTAATGCAAGGCTCGACTTGGCGGAAATTTGTAGACGGAATGAATTAGAGCTGCAGGATGGAAGAGATGGCAAGCTAATTAAACCCAAAGCAAAATACACATTAACTAAGCAACAAAGATTAGCTGTGTGTGAATGGATCAAAAAATTGAAACTGCCAGACGGATATGCCTCTTCATTATCAAGGTGTGTTAACATGAGAGAAGCAAAGTTGTTTGGCCTAAAAAGTCATGATTGTCATGTGTTTATGCAATGCTTGCTCCCAATTGCATTCAAAGTATTGCCAAAGCCTATTTGGAATGCACTCACAGAATTTAGTCAGTTCTTTCGAGAATTGACTTCCCCATTGTTGCGAGAGGATACTTTACATGTGATGGAGCAAAACATTCCAGTCATTCTTTGTAAATTAGAACAAATTTTTCCTCCAAGTTTTTTTGACTCAATGGAACACCTTCCAATTCATTTGCCATACGAAGCAAGGGTTGGAGGTCCAGTGCAATATCGATGGATGTATCTATTTAAAAGGTAGAGTTACGTCTCCTTTTTGTTTTTTTCAAATTATGGAATCGTATTCATAGTACTAAATGTATCAATTAACTGTATTAGGTTTATTCGCACACTAAAAGACAAGGTGAAGAACACAGCTGCAGTTGAAGGATCAATTTGTGAAGCTTATTTGGTAGAAGAGACCTCTACATTTGCATCCTACTATTATCCACCTGATGTTCCATGTAGAAGGACTCAAGTACCACGAAATGATGATGGAGGTCAAGGTTCTTCAAATAGGCCACCGCTTTCTATCTTTAATTATCTTGACCGTCCAACCGGAAGATGCATATCCTTTATGTTAGAAGAAAAGGACTTGCAAATCGCACATTTATATGTTCTTCTAAATTGTCCTGAAGTGGAGCCATTTTTAACGTAAGTGTATAAAATGCTCATTTAAGTGTTACATATATATATATATATATATATATATATATCTCACTATAAATTGTTCTAACATGTTTTCTAAATGTAGCACATATACTAATATGTTACAAGATTGTAGGATGGGTGACTCGGAAGTGGACAGACAAATCTCCACAATGTTTCCTATTTGGTTTAAAGAATACGTATGTTGCACGAATTCTCCTTAATTTCTTATTTTCTAATATTTTGCTTCTTATGTGAGACTAACTTAAATATTTGATGACTAGGTGTTAAATAATAATGTTGAAGATGCCTTTCTAAAGAGTTTGGCATGGGGTCCTCAAAGAAAAGCTAACAAATAGCCATCATATTATGTAAATGGTTATAAATTTAATACAAAAGATCATGGCCAAGGTATGGGTACAACAAATTTTGGTGTATGTTGTCCAGGTGGTACGGATGAAACAACAGAAAATAATTATTATGGGGTTTTAACAGACATTATTGAAGTACACTATACAGGATGGCCTATAAAGGTGTTAGTTCTATTCAAATGTGATTGGTTTGATCCCACCTTAAATCATGGAACAAAGGTAGATAACTATGGGATTGTTGAGGTTAGAACATCTAGGAGATATAAAAATTATGACCCTTTTATATTTGCACAACAAGCAATGCAAGTATATTATACACAATATCCTGAAGGGCAACGTGATTGGTTAGTAGTGATCAAAACTAAGGCACGAAACACAATACAAACTGCAATATAAACTAAAATGTCTGAAAATGATGCCCCATACCAAGAAGAGTCATCAATGCAATCGCCTGTAATAGTTGCAAATGATAATCTCGAGCAGAGTCTTGTTGATATTGAAGGCCCTGTGGATGAAGTATATGGTTCTTCTTTGAATCTACATGAAGTAGATGTGGATGAAGAAGATACTGAGGAAGAAGGAGAATGGGAAGATGAAGAAGAAGAGGAAGAAGACGAGGAAGAGAATGATAATGATGAAGATGTTTAGGTATTGTTAGGTTTCATTTTACTAAGTGTATTATGTAGATCATATATTATGTATTTTTGAAGTAGATTATAAATTTATGGTAGTATGGTTATGAGTTTCATTATCATTGTCTTTTGTAATTATTTTTATTTTTTATTATTGTCATTAAATTTTATTGAAATAGATGATTATGATTATCTTTTTGTCTATAGATGACAGGTAGAGGAAGGGGTAGAGGTAGAGGCCGGGGATGAGTTATCTCTCAGCCATATACACAGCCAGACACATCACCTGTTGCTGACATAGCTCACCTTGACTAGATCCACACTGGACATACACCTACTTTATCTCCCTTTTCCCAAACTTGTCATACTTCTACTCCATCTTCCCATTCACAAGCATCTCATTCTAGTGCCTCATCTCCTCATCTTTCTAGTACAGTTGCCCCTACCCTACCTACACATACTATATGTTTCCCATCTCCTAATCAATCCGCATGTCCAAATGTTGAGCCAGTTCCTTTCACACACACTATTCAGTGGGGAACAAGGGAAATAGATGGTCGAATTTGGATTAGATCTGCTCCCGGGAACACGTAAGTAATATGTGTGTGTGTGTGTGTTTTTTTTTTGTCAGTATATTTATTTAAATTGATATCTATACTTTCAAGTTTTATCCTGACATCTTGACAAGAGGTGTCATCACAACAATTTTCAAGAAAAAATTTGAAGGTGCTTGGTCTAATTGGGGAAAAGTTGACAAAAATACCATTCAAATGTGGTTCGAGGAGTTCAAGGTAATATGTAACATTTCGTATCATATTTATTGATATCTTTTTTTAAAATGTGTGAATGTTATGTTAATTTGTTTACTTTCTTTGTTTAGGCAAATTTTAAGTGGTTGGACAATGATGAGCATAATATTAAAAGGGCATTTGACAGCAGGGGATCAATACCCTTGAAAAATGCATTGTTTAAGGTGCGTAGCGGTGAGGACAAAGGTGCTTGGATTCCAGCAGAGAAGCTACAACAATTAAGGGCTGAATGGGATAGTGAAGACTGGCAAGGTAAAGCCAGAAAAAATAAACAAAATAGACTCTCTAAAGAAGGACTTAATGTACATAGTGGAGGGTCTATATCTGCACGAGAGCATGCCAAACGAATGGTGAGTACTTTCTCTCAAAAATATAGTGATTTAAGTTCTTACTTTAATATTATTTAACTTTTTATTATTTTAGAAGGTGCAATTGAATAAAGAACCGACATGTTTTGAGTTATATGAGCACTGATGAGTGAGTTTTATACTCATAAATTAAATATTTTCATCTTATCTTTTGCCATAATTAAGCATAAATCTCCCTTACTTATCTTTAGTTTTGTGTCTTTCTTACAGATGGAGAGAAGAGTAGAAAATGGACTTAATTGGAGGAATCAGAGTTAAATTGTGGTTCTTTGGAAATGATGTCTATAAATCAAGCAGATAAAACAAATTCATTAAGGATGGCTGAGTAAGGAGCATTATCATATTGTCTCTTGAGATGCATCCTAATGGATATATGCACAAATTTATTCTTGATTTATGATCACATTTCTAAAAGAACTAAAACATAAAGATTCAAGGCAAAGCACAAAATGTTGAAAATATGTTTGCTGGTTGCAGTCCAGCCCAACCTTGCTGTAGTACTTGGGCCATATCTCTGAAAATACATATCCAATATGTATGCAATTTGGTAGGTGTGTAGCTGACACAATTGGGTACAACTTTCATGTTCAAGTGGTCAGAAAATACGGACATTAAAAGTGCCAAAAGTGGGCAAGAAGAGAATCTGACTACTGTTGCAGTCCAGCCCGACTTTGCTCTAGTATTTTGACCATAACTCACACATTACGTATCCAATTTGTCCACAATTTGTCTTGACGGAAAGCTAATGAAATTGTCTACAACTTTCGTGTTGATGAAGTCAGAAAATTCGGCAATTTTCAAGACGATATTCAAGGATCAATTTCGGTGCACATAATGGAATTCAAATTGTCAACTTTGTACAACTTCCTACCTAACAATTTTGACAATTACCACACCAACCACACTTAATTGTATCTATAAATAGAGGGCTTGAGGGGTGAGTTAGAAAATTTTTGGAGAGCTTTGGATAGAGCTTGGGAAAGCTTTGTTGGAATTCTACGAACTTGTAATGTTATTCTCTCTTTAGACATCTTGTATTTTTCATTTCCTTTCGTAATATTATCATGTTTCTTCATCTTTCATTTCACTTTCTTGCCTTGATTATGGAGAACTAATCTCCTAATGCTAAGGTGAAAGGGTGAAACTCTTGGTATGAGAATAATAATTTATCTAACTCTTAATCTTAATGTTTATCTTTGATATTGTATTTACCTTCCTATTTCTTTTCTCATAATTATTTCTTAATGGCTGGTTTTATCATACCGCCGATTTCTTGTTATGTTATTGGCTGGTTTTATTAGACCGCCTATCTCTGATTATTTTCATGGTTGGCTTTGCCACCTACTTTATTTTATTTTACTATTGGTTGGCTTTGCCACCTATTCTATTTCATTTTATTTTGTTATGTTAATTAATTTTCTACCTTTCATTTTTTGCATAAGTTAATCTTGTAAAATGTGAATTTTGATATATTGTAGACAATATAATGATTGGCACAATTTATACTTGAATCCATTTACAAGTTATCTTTTGCATCTTTGTATTTTTAATCTTGTGAAGTGTGAACCTTGATACATTGTAGACAATTTTTGGCACAATAAATACTTGAATCACTCTTGATTTATTGTAGACAATATATTGATTGGCACAATGTACGCTTGAATCCATTTTACAAGAATGTTTTAATTACTAGAAAGGAGGTAAATATAATTCATGTATAAACAAAATTGAGCTTAAATTAACATATCATCAGATTAGAACTTTATTCGTGTAAAGATTCTAATTGAGTAATAAAAGAGTTAAATTTATTTTTATTCGATATACCAAGAGTGGATCTCTTAACCTTAGCATGCTTCTTTACCTTGAATACATATTCATTTAATTTCAGTATATTAGTTCTTTGCATATTTTGTTCAATATTCCTCTCACAAAACGAGACATCGGGAATTAAGTTAGAAGTATTTATTTTGGATCTATATTAGAATGTTCTCTCAATTGGCAATCTCTGTGGGATCGACCTTGCATACCACTAAATCTATACTCCAATAGATTCATGCACTTGCGAGTTTTAATTAAAACAACAACAAACGCCTTCACCGGCCCAAAGGAAAGCCATCACAGTGGTTCAACAACCAGCAAGGAAGAATTGCTGTATGTAGTCACTAACTACTATTTTATTTTCATTTCTTTACAAATATTTATTTTGTTTTATCATTTTAATTTTTCAGGAAATGTATCGAATAAAAATAGCTGAGAGACAGTCCACATCTCAGGGAGATGAGGGTTCTAGCCAACACTCCACTCAACATTCAGACAATGTTGTTTATTTGGATGTGGTTGGCGGCATGAACAATAAAGGACGGATATATGGACTGGGATCTCAAGCACATACTGTATTGGCAGCAACTTCTTCTTCTAGGTCTTCCGCTTCTGATGAAGTCTCAGCAAGTTCTTCTTCTGTTGTGAATGCAAAAATTGAGGCTTTATCTGCACGGCTCAAACAGAGTGAAGATGAAAATTTTATGTTAAAGCAAAAGGTTGAAGAATGGGATCGGATGTTTCGGCGCCTCATGATAAATGGTAGTATAAGAATGCCATCCTCGTCTCCACCTAGAGAAGAAGAGAATAATAACAATGACCAAAATAGTAATGCTGCTGATGGATCATGATAGTTTGTGTTATTTATGACTTAGTGTTATGTATGTTTGATTGGTGATATTGTCATGTAATCTGATGGGATTATTAAAATTGTTGTTGATATGTTTATGGATGATAAGGTTTGACATTATGTAAAATGTATGTTGATATTTCTGCTTGAAATTGTTGGTTTTTGGCTGTTGTATTGGTTGATAGGTTACAGATTTTTAAGATTTTTTTTTATTTTTCTGATATTAGAGACGGATTTAGAGACGGAATATTCCGTCTCTAAAATATCAGACGAATCTGGATATAGAGACGGAATATTCCGTCTCTAACATCAGAGACGGAATATTCTGTCTCTGAGTTTAGAGACGGAAAAATCCGTCTCTAACGTTAGAGACGGAATATTCTGTCTCTGATGTTAGAGACGGAATATTCCGTCTCTGAGTTTAGAGACGGAAAAATCTGTCTCTGAGTTTAGAGACGGAAAAATCCGTCTCTAACGTTAGAGACGGAATTAAAAAAAAATAGAGACGGATGTTTTATTTTTAGAGACGGAAATATTCCATCTCTAATTAGAGACGGAATTGATATTTCGTCTCTAAATGGTAGCGACCCCGCTTTTAGAGACGGAATTATTTCCGTCTCTGATTCCGTCTCTAACTACGTTAGAGACGGAATTTTTCCTATTTAGAGACGGAAAAATTCCGTCTCTAAATATGATTTTTCTAGTAGTGAGGATTCAATCGAAACTTCATAAATTTCATTACAGGCTTCATTAACTAAATTCTTTTCAATGCTATACATGGTAGTTTTCTTCCATTAAATTTGAAAGTTCTTTTCCTTTATTTTAATAGTCACCTACTCATAGCTAGATGGATCAAATATGATGCATGATATATCTTGAAACTGCAAGGCATAATGTCTTTATAACATTTGTCCAATATTCAACAAATTTTGACATATTTCAAGCACAAATATTTGATATAAGTTTTGTACCTAAGGGTGTTTTAATGGCAACAAAACTCTTTCCTTTAACATCAACATACTTTCTATTGTCAATCTTCACTTTGGATTTGTAGTCTTCGTCAAGCTCCTTGAAGATCCTTGCATCATGAGCCATGTGACTTGTATAGCCTTTGTTAATAAGCTAGCTTTTGATTAGTTGGATATTATCAAAGATTTATATAAGGATTCTCTCAAATAGCCTTACCTTAGCTTGTTTGAGTAGGAAAGGAAACTTGTTCAAGTGGACCTAGTTATGTGAAAATAACGTCCAAGGGTTGAAAATCAAGATGAAAACTCATGTTAGTAATCCCTGATCCCTCTGCACAATATGAAGTGTATTTGATGTATATAAGAAGGGATTAGGATGTGTCCTAATGCAAGATAAAAAGGTGGTTGTATATGCCTCTAAACAACTTAAAATTCACAAAGAGAACTATCACACTCATGATCTAGAATTAACTACTATAGTATTTACTTTGAAGATTTGGATGCACTATTTATACAGAGCAATTTTTAAAATTTATAGTGATTGTAAGAGTTTGAAATATATTTTTTATAAAAAATAATTTAATATGAGGTAAAGGAGATGGATAGAGTTTCTTAATGATTATAATTTTGAACTGAAATGTCATCCAAGAAAGGAAAACATAGTTCATGATACTCTAAGTAGAAAATCGTAGCATTTGAGTCAGTTAAGGATAGAAGAAATGAAGTTGTTGGAAGAATTTAGAAACTTGAGATTAAAATCTGTGTTATTGGACAATGATGTGATTGTTAGCAGGTTGTAGATAGAATGTGATTTAAGAACTCAGATTAAAGAAGTTCAAACACGAGATAAGTTTTTACAAGATAACAAGAACCAAGTAAATTTTTCTTTTTAGAGGATGGAATAATTTTATACCAAGGTAAAGTGTGTATGCCTTAGGAAATAGAGTTTAAAACCAAAATTTTATAGGAAGCTCACGAAAGTAAGTACACTATTCATCTCGGAACCACCAAGATGTGATGAAGCAAATATATCCATACTTGTTTGAATCATATAATTTTCAAATTTAGAGGACAAAATTTATTTTAAAGGGGGAAGAATAGTGTACAACATGTTCGTCCAACATGTGCATATGTATTTTTAAGAACAAAATACAACTAACTAAAAATGTTATATAATGAAATATTAAGAAAATCAAATGTAGAATAGTAGAGAAGGAATTAAGTCATCACAATCATCCTAACTAAGATGTAAGTCTCACTAATTATGGTTAAAAAAATAAATTAAAGAGAAATTAAGTGAAGAGAATATCCAAACATGCCTTAGGGATATGCTTAGGGGACACCTCAGTACCTTAATTATGATTTTGGGATAGCTCATTAGGATATTAATAAGCTGAATGTGGGGATAAGTTTTAGCCAGAAAAAATCCAAAGGAGCAGAAAACGTAGAGAGAAGGAGAAGGAAGAAAAAGGATAAATGAGAGAAGAAGTGGTGGTCCAAGGTGAGAACCCTTCATGTATTGCTACCCTAGCATCTTTCCTTCTTCTCTTTCGGTTGATGACATGTTTCTTCCCTTGAAAAAGTGCATAACAGTAGTGATTTTGGTGTGAGAATATGGTGTGAACAAGGGAGAGAAAGGAGGCAAGAAGGACAAACAAAATAGAGCAAGGAAAGAAAGCCTTTAGGAGGTGTTTTGGGGTAGTTTTAATGGTGATTCAACTTGCAAAACTATTTTAATGTAAGGTTGAAAAATTTTCCTGGATGTTTTTCATGAAGTTTTCAGCTTGTACTTTCATAGAAAACTCTGGTTTTGAGTTAATAAATTTATCCATAAGTGAACTATGCTTTGATGGTTTTGGTTATATGCTTAAATGGTTTTGGTTTTTATGATGGAAATTGGCTAGTCTGGTGTTCTGATTGGCTGAGAATGTGGAGGCTTATATACATATATCATAATAGAATTTAATTGGAAGTAGATGATAGTTTAATAGAAACAAATATATGATAGATAAGTGCGTAAAATTCATAAGGGTAAGTTTGTTGTTTATAGAGATTTTGGAATGATAAATTATTGTATGGAATGGATGAATTTTTAGGTTAGGATTTATGCATAATCTAAGAAAATGTTCAAAACAAAAGTTGTATCTCTATGTTTTATCTTTATAAATCCTTTGGAATTGCTTCAATTAGACTACATAAGAGAGAGTTATGCCCTAATTAGTGATGAAATGTTAGATCCAACTTGTGGTGTCACAATGTTGAGTTATGGGGCACGATGGAACCCAGATTTCTCAGTAATTTGCCAAAGTATTCAAAATAAAATTTGTATATTATTGTATTAAATTTTTATAGGCACTTAAATAACCTCAATTGGAGTTTATATGAAAGAGTTATGGATTGATTAGTTCTACAAGGTCTAGACTCATTGTGACCAGAATATCTTGATGCTTTAGAGTAGTTGATAAATTAAATATATGTCACAAAAAATAACGATTAAGAAGAATAATAATTATGAGATTAGAGCATAAGAGTTAGAATATAAAAGAAGTAGACAAACAACCTAGTGATACAATTTTAAGGATTAAGAAGTCAAAGAGTAACTTGTATAGGAAGAAATATGGAATTAGTGGCAGAATTAAGTGCTATATATAAATACTAAGATAATGGAATGGCCTGGTAACCCCTAAGATTTGGTGAAAATAAACCTATAAAAACTTCTATCATGACGTTATAAGGAGGCTGAGAATGAGAAAATGCTTGCACATGAAATAAATCTTAGTAGTTATGTTATTGTAATATTATAGGTACACTAACCTAAGTGAAATAAACATAAGGGGTTAAGTATTCTAGTGATACTTTATAACTGACCTAAGATAAGGATATTAGTAATGTTTAAATGAAAATTAAGATATATCCAAGTGAATTAAATTATGTGATAAAGGAAAAGAAATCACCAACTAAATAGGAAAAATGACAAAATGAATACTAACACTTACCAAATGAATATTAAATGCCATATTTGGCAACATTAACATAAGTCCAATCTTTTATTAGATGATGACCTTAGAAGTTAAATAAGGCTTTAAGCTTTAAAATAAAGTGAATACAAAGTGAATATAGGCGTAGCAAGTAAGGAAAATAAGTAAATAGGAAAGACTTTATAAGAACATGCTAAATTCTAAGGTGAATCCTTTAAGCATGGTTAATACTTTCTTGTGTGTGTGTGTGTGTGTGTAGTTAGCCGAAATATTCAATTAAAGAATATAAGATTAAGAAAACTCTAATACTAATGACAAATATATAATAAATAAGTGGGAAACTAAAGAATATTAAAAATATAAATAAACATATTAGACATGGAGAGCTAATTAAATAATTTCCTAAACACTTGTTAGCTTAAATATAAATTAAAGAAATAAAATTCTTTATTTAGCATATAAGTGAGGAAAACCTTAGAACCCTTTTTGGGAAGGCCGTGAAGGGCATAAGGGAATAAAATAATTAAAAACAAGTAAATAACTAGGAAATAAAGAGTTTAGTAAAGGCATGCAAGACCTAGTTATTTCCAACCATATAAATAATTTATATTCATAACATTGGTTATTTATGACACCATGGATTCTACATATAATTCTTAATGATTTTTCAAGAGCAATCCATAGTAGTTGATTGATTGCACTAACATATGCATATGTATGATTTTGAGTAAATATATGCTATGCTTTATGTTAGAACCAAATATATGGATGTACTATGATGATGCATTTTGGCTGAAAGAATCAATATCATACATTGGCTAGTTTCAAGAAAATAAAATAAAAAATACAAAAGGGGGACGACCCTCGATAGCACAAGGTGACTCTAGGTCTAGTAGCCTCTATATTTATAGCAAAATAAGGGATGTCCTATTCACAAATAGAAAAAATATATAAAATTTTGCTATGCTTGGATAGTGTGAGGCAAACACATTCAGATGTGAGTTTATACTTATTTAACCTCTAAGAGTAGTGAGTTGATGCTCACTAAATTTCAAAACCAATAAATCAGGTAAAGTAAGAGAAACAATCTAATAATGAGAAATTTATGATTTATAAGCATGTGATATGATATTGATGAGATTATTGTACAGCCTAGCATGCTTATGATTTTCATATTTGCATGAAATTATATGCATTAGACATGTTATAACTGCTTATGACTAAAAGAAATTTGTAGTTTATACATCTAAACATGACATATTATCTGCAATAATGATTTCTTATGATTATTGTTAAACCTATTAGGAACCCCTGTTCTCATTATTGTTTCATGTTATGTTCATATCAATATAACATCATTTTAATCTACATTATGACACTGACGCTTTGGTTCAGTGAGTAGAGCTGCCCTATCTAGGGCAAATACCTGTAGTACAAAACTTGGGTATAATAAACATGTTTGAGATCCCGGTGCATGTGCCACTACCACCACCTATATCACCAAGAGGTTCAGACAACTACTTGGCTATGATTTAGTTGAGATATTACTATGTAAATACTTGTATTAATTCGACCATGAGATATTAATTTTGTAGTAGTGATCGAATATCCTTCTACTTTTTGTATCACAGATAGTACACTGGTTACTATGATATGTATATAAACATCCCCATGGTAGTTATGCTAATGAAAAGCTCCTAGAAATAATACCAGTTTACAGCTTTGTGTATTTGTTTATGCTATGCTGTATTACTAAATTATTATGTTATTAACTAATTAATGAAGTAGCGAAGCAAGTAAATAATACAGTAAAAAAATAAGGTAATGACATTAGAAATAAAAGGAGACCGCTTATAACTATCAATATATAAAAAAATTTCTCAAGTCATTACACTAATGGTGTCATTGAAGAAAAAATTGAATCACCTTCCATTAAAGGAAAAATGCTTCTACAGAATGCATCTTTGATACCACTTACTAGGATTTTTTTTTCTTTGACATTCAGAGGAGAATGACTTCATTGGTTGTTTTTTACATAGAGGAACAAGAACTATAGAAAATATTAATGTAAATCAAAGGAGAAAATATTGACCGCAAAGGTTCATATTTTATCTTTCTAGAGTCATATATATAGACAACTAAAATAATAAATTCTAATCCTAATGAAATACTTGAAAAAAAATCCTAATTATAAAGACAAATATTTCCTTATCTGCTACACAATTACCACTTATCAAAAATAAAAAAAATATTATTTTAAAATGACTAAAAAATCTCAAAAACTAACACTCCTCGAACTAAAAAAATCTCAAAATCTAAAGCCCCAAATCCCCTAACTCCAAGCCATAAACCATAAATCCTCTTTCCTTTTTACCCTAAAATTCAAACTCCAACATCTCAAATCCCAAACCTAAATGACAAATCTTCAAACCCCAAACCCCAAACTATAAATCATAAACCTTAAAACCCTAAAACACTAAACTCTAAACCATTAATCTTAAAATCTAAACCCTAAAATCCAAAATCCTAATATGTATTTTTTTTCATTTTTTAATATTTATTTAATTACATATGTATTTTATCTTTTTTTATATGTTAAAAACTAATAGGAGTAATTTTGAAAAATTATCAAACATTCTTAAGAATATTGATGTAAATCAAACGTGAGAATGTTAGATTTCCAAAAATGTAATAAAATATTCTCAAGAATATTTTTGATTAACCAAATATGGAAATGTTATATTCTCATAAATATTATTCCAAGACTCATATTTTTATAAATATGCTAATTAGGTTTAAGCGTCGATTAGGTTTGATTGGATTTAACCTTAAACTTAACCCGACTAATATACATTCGAGTGAAATAATTGACACCCGTCACTAACCAATTTTTTGAATAACCCAAAATATTGATATTTAGTCGAGTTGAAATCAGGTATATCGACTTAGGTCAGCTCATCAAAAAAATTGAAAAAGTGAGAGAAAAGGAAGAAGAAGCTGGTGAAACAAGATCATCATTCATTAGATCTAACTGTATGCAAACCATTTCTTCCAATATGAGAAAGGATAAACTCAACACTTAACAGCATAATAAACATGGTGAATAAAAATAAATGCTTCTCAAACCTTATATTGTATCACACACCTTCTTCTTCTTCTTTTTTCAATCAACCCTATATCAACACATTCCTTCTAGCTAATAGAGTTTGTAGACCTCAAAAGCAACAATGATTCCTTTAAAATTGAAAGATGAGGAATATTAAGTGAAGGAAGAGAGAGAAAATGAAAATGGTGTGAGGTAGGTGGAAGAAGAAGGAGAAAATAAAACATTAAGTTTGTTAGGATTGGAAATTTTGATAGAATCACATAAATGTATTGGTAATAGGTAGAGAAAGAGAACATGGAAAAAATAAATTTTAAAAGTATAAATAGAGTGAATGTTTGACACATTATTAGGTATATAAAGGGGGGAAATTAATTTTTTTAAAGATTCATGTAAAAGGTGGGTCGAGTTAAGTCTAGACCAGTTCTAATATTTGAACTCGATCCAACAATGCAAACCTTATATTTTATTAAAACTAGGTTTGTCAAAACTTGTTCGCCTGATTCATTCTACTTGACAGTGTTTTTCTTAATGTGGTTTGGTTGAGTTATGGTGGGTGATTGGGTTAAGCACATCCCTAGTTTTCTAATAAAAAATTTCTAAAAAATAAATAAAATACAAACCCTAAATTTTTAACGTTTGAAGTTTGAAAATTTTGATTTTGGAGTTTGGAGTTTTGAATTTAGGGTTTAAGATTAGAGAGATGTGGCTTTGGGTTTAGGGTTTAAAGTTTGTAAATTTTATTTATTATAAAAAAAATGCTTAAAAATATATTAATTTTAAAATTTTCTTGAAAAAAAAGGCTTAGGATTTAGGGTTTAAAATTTGAAATTTGAAGTTTGTAAATTATTTATTACAAATATTTTATTTTTATTTTTTTCTTAAAAAAATTAAAGAGTTTAGGTTTTAGAATTTGAGATTTAGAATTTAGAATCTTAGATTTTGAGTTTAGGGTTTGGGGTTTGGATTTTGGTGTTTGAAATTTCAAATTTGGGGTATATGGTTTAGAGTTTGTAAATTATTTATTTATAATAGAAAATTTTTATTAGAAATAAATTAAAATTACAATTTTTCTTAAAAATAGGTACAAGATTTAAGATATATGTTTTAGAGTTTAGAGTTTAGAGTTTAGAGTTTGAGTTTTTAAAATTAATTAATTATTTTATAATATATTTTTTTATCAAAATATATTAATTTTACAATTATTTAAAAAAAAGTTTGAAGTTTGAAATTTGGAGTTTAGAGTTTAAAGTTTGTAAACTATTTATTTATTATAAGTATTTTTATTATAAATATTGTAATTTTCCTTTTAAAAAATCTTGTTATTCTTGAATGAAGGTCAATTAGGTCAAATTAATTTAAAAATATATTAAAAAAAGATGTAATATTATAAAAAATTCCTTCTTCTTTTTTTTTTCATAAAATAGGATTTTTTTTTAGTTGTCATATATAGTACAAATTTCATAAATTGTCCTTATTCTCCTTATTAGGTCTTACAAAAAATAGCGTATATCTAAGCTCCATGATTATTCTTGCCTTATATCATGAGTTAATGGCTATGTTGTCTAGGTGGTCTTGTTGTAACACTTCTAAGATTTAGTAATTTTTATTTATGTATGAATTATTAAAAGAAATAAAGGAATAGAGATGTAACTGAAATGTTTTAAGGATGAAAATAAAAACTTATTAATATTTTTTGAGTCAAATTGTAATTTCTTAAAAGTTTAGGAGTCAAAATATAAATAATAAAATTTATAAGGACTTTCTCTAATAATTAGTAAATTGCTAAATGGTCCCTCCATTATTATTTAAAAAAAAAGAGTTCTGTGCAAATGAATTCTGTAACTAAGTAATGAATAGTGAATAGAATTTTCTCTCCTATATTTTTTTTTCTAAATCTGGAGTACTTTCAAACATCTTATTTCAAAATTAAGAGTACCATTGGATTCAAGCTAAAGAGTACTACGATATTGACCGAATAATTTTTTAAATCGACTGTAGAATCGTCGTAGATCGAAAGTAGAAAATTTTAGAAAAATGTAACTTCTAAAACTCCTATTTAGAGTCCTTAAATTAAAAATATAATACCATAAATAGATTCAAGAGATAGATAAATTATAGGATATGAAGTTTTATAGTCATCTGACAACTTTTTGTGTCATGAACGGTAACTCCGACTAGTGTGAACAGTAATTTCGGCCAGCATAAATACTGATTCCGGCCAATGTGAACAGTATTTTTGATCGTGAATAGTATCAATTAGTTGACCAGCATTGACCAAGCTCTCAGAGTCATTCTCTAAATTTTTGGACCCTCCAAACTCGATTTTGAGGTTTATTTGATTAAATTTGAATTGGAAAAGTACATTTTAGGGTTGTCCAACCTGGAGACTTACCCTGTGAGTAGATAATTCTTTCTATGACTTACTCTATGCTCTTCTTGAACTTTAAATGTATAATTATTTATGTTTACAAGTTATTTATACTTTTATATGTCTCTGAAGTGGATTAAATTACTTTATTTATTTACTATCTAGAATATAATTCAAGAAGAATATGGTTTTGAAAATAGATTTTTGGACTCATTGAATATGTGATTCTAAATGTATTTCTCATCATATGGTAAAGAAAATATATTGTGCATGTGGCATTGATATGTAAACTATAAGATTACCTTGTAAAAGGACATGTATATGTGATAATCCTGATTGGAAAGTTTCTGACAGAGGAAGTATACTGAGACTGAAATTTTTGTTTTGAATGATATGGCATATGTGCAAATATGATTTTTGTGGAGGAATCCTATTGAAAACACTGTTCGCTAACAGTAGGTGATGTTAACTCTAGTGTACCTTGCCACCTCAACTGACAGGGGTGGTGCTAGCCTTATTTGACGGCCAACACACAGAATATGATATGTGAATGAGAGTAGGATGCCTCCTATCTAGGCGAGATGCCAACTATATGTTATATGATTTGCCCTTTCTTACTGTGTGCTTGGGAAATACTCATATTAGAATCTCTTCGCGTGTCCTCTTGAATAGTGGTAGGGCAAACCTTAGCTGAGATGCTAAGTTTAGGCAAATACTACACCACCAAAGTATGGAAGGACTTAAACTCTGATATGGGATCCTCCTAATGCTTTCATGAGAAATATTTTGATATATAACAATATTTGATTAATGATCATACCGTATTACATATGGTTTTGGATATCTGAATATGATCTAAACTGAAAATATTTAAAATACGGGTCTCATATGAATGTATTTCCGAACTATATTTTCTATGTGAAAAATTTTAAAATATGAGTACACCATATTTTGACTTAAGAGGTCATAGGAGGTATTACCTGCTCATTGAGTTGTCAAACTCACTACACGATATTTTCATATTTTTCATATATGAATACAGAGTTTGGTCATTTTCTTTGAATAGGTGATCAATTAGGTGACATATTCTCTGGTAAGTCTATTTTGTTTCTAAAGCTCGTAGATTTTAGTTATATTGTACTTGTAATCTAGAGTATGTTCTATATGCCACAGGCAGGATCTCTGCTTCTGCTGTTACTTTGATATTTATAGACTTGGTCTGTATATTGTTTATACATGAGAATACCTATATGAAACTGTTTTCAATGATAAAGGAGTGTATTATGCATGTTATGGTAAATATATGTTTGTAAAGTATGTGATTCACGTGCCCTTAAATTAGAGGCATGACAAGTTGGTATCAGAGCAATAGGTTTTCCTATGTCTATTAGAGCAAGAATTATGTAGTAGGACTTTGAATATGGGTATGTAATCATAGATGTATTTATACTCATAGTGCTACTGTGAAATTCTATAGGGTGTCATCCTTTTCTTCCTTCTGAATCTTATCCTTAGGCATGCGATGTATAAGTATCAATGCGTATGTCCTAGATGGTGCCTCTTGAATGTGGACTACCAATCCAGCTTTTGAACTCGTTTTGATGAACAGTGATAAAGAGAACTCTCTTGGGTACAAAGAAAAAAAAATTAGTTAAAAATAAGAAGATTCCATCCAAACACAAAGGTAATGGTTTGTTTGGATGTCAAGAAGGTTTAAATTAGTTGTTTGATTTACTTATGTAAAACAATATGACGAATGGCTAATACAATATTGATAGTGGGTTATGATGTGATCAAGGTTGTTAACTCCAAGATAACGGTTTGTAATAAAGTGAGTGTTTTAGAAATAGATGAAAATCTCTTTTTGGATGGATGAGTTGGAACCTATGTATATAAATGGATTTGGCAAGCTGTGAGGTGGATTGAATTTGAGAGTAGGGAATCTACGAAGATAACGCTTTCAATGATAGATTTTGTTGATATAAAGGATTCAAAGACAATTTGGTTTTCAATAATATTATGTACAAGTATTATTAGAAAAGATGGTTTGCCCAAGGAAATTTAAATTTTGAGGTATGAAAAATGAGTAATTCATGTGAAGGACTCTTGGATAGATATAGCATGTTAAAGAATAAAGTCAAAATGGGTTAACCTTGTTTAAGTATTTTTGAAGTACGTTCTAACTGATATAGTATGAAGATGTCATTAATAGCATAAAAGGTTAGTAAATGAGTTGCAAGTAGTGAACAATTAGTGAAAGCATGTACCCAATAATTTAATTTCAGTTTTAACAGCCTATAAGTTATTACAAAAAGGGTGCCAATGATATTTGGCAATAATGAGATATGTTAATATAAAGTATATCAATGTAGATCAGGTTTTAGTGATTAGGAAAAAATTTTATGTGTCCCTAGAAGAATTACCTGGATTACTCCCAAAAAGATAAATAGAATTTGATATTGATTTACTTCCTGAAACTTAACTAGTATCTATATCCCTATATAGAATAATATCAACTGAACTTAAGAAACTAAAAAAAATTGTTACAAGACTTGTTAGACAAGGGATTAATATGCCCTAGTACTTCTCCTTGAGGTGCTCCAGTTATATTTTTGAAAAAGAAGGACGGATCACTGCAATTATGCATAGATTACATATAATTAAATAAAATGACAATGAGTAATAAATACCTATTAAATCGTATAGATGATTTGTTTGACCAACTATAGTATGCTCAATGTTTTTTGAAAAATTGATTTGAGATCTGGGTATCATCAATTGAGAATAAAGAAAGAGGATATCTCAAAAACTGCTTTTAGGACTCAGTATGGGCACTATGAGTTCTTAATAATGTCATTTGGTTTAACAAATACCCCAACTGCATTCATGGATTTAATGAATAGAGTATTTAAACCTTTTTTAGATCAATTTATTATTATATTTATTGACTATATACTATTATATTCAAAGTTCAAAGAATCATAAGTAACATTTACAGATAGTTTTACAAACTCAAAGGGAACATCAACTATATACTAAGTTTCAAAATGTGAATTCTGACTTTGTAGTGTTACTTTCTTAGGGCATGTAGTTACCAAGGATGAAATTCAAGTAGATTCTAAAAAAGTAGAAAAAGTACAGTAATGGTCATGTCTTACTACAGTTACAGATGAAGATCTAAGTCCAATTTGCGCTTCATGTGATTGTCTGCTGTCCAATTTATTTAAGTCATAGTTGGATCATGTACATGAAAAAACTCTTGTAAAGTATCAAAATCAACTCATCAGCATTGGAAGTCGAGATGAGAATTCGTCGTGTGAAGTATGAGATAAATATTTGTTCCACAGTTTGATCAAAAAAAGACAATAAACCATCAAAGAAGTGATTAACATTTAACAAACCTATTGGTTTGTGATGCATATTCAGTTGTGCTCAAAACACTATTTGAAAAATCTCCTTTAAAGTACCAAAACCATTTGGTAAGGCAATGAAGGCTGATAATCAGCATTGCTCATCATTCTAGCCACGCGCTTATGCAAGGAAGCTACCCTAAATTCTTCCTCAATTGCCTTCCCTATGATGTTGGATACAGCTAGAGCTGTAGGAACAATACCTAGAACTTGATATCCTCCTACATGTGCAACTGTAGACACGTACCCCATTAACCCACAGTTACTTCCACCATAGACTAAATAAATTTTTCACCTGACCAGCACCATACCCAGATTTTGTGCTGCTTTCACATACTATCCATCTTTTTCAGGACTGAAACCACAAAAGACACAAATATTTTGAAATTGATAGAATGCGGTTCCTTCCATAACTACACTCACCCTAACTTTGAGCATGAAGGTAAAGATACTAATGTGTGCATTTATAGAATTCAGAGAAGAGCATACTTATAATAGCTATGTAAATAGGCTGGGTATAATTATAACAACTATGTGAGTGGCCAGTGAATATCAGCTAAATTGAAGGTGAATTTCAAAAATAACGGTATGCATACATATGTATAGTAGTATGATTGTGGCTCATATTAAGCAAATAAAGAGAATAAGATTAAGGTATCACCAAAAAAATTTCTTTTTCTTGTAGTCATTAATGAAGCATTGATGTCTTGATTTTTATAAAGAAGTTGTAAGTGATAGACGTCATTGTAAAAAAAAAGTGAAAATGCAAACTAGTTAGTTGTTGAAGAGGGACAATCAAATGATTTATCATGGTTTTCCTAATCTTCTTACCAGTTGACTATTGTTATTATTAAATTGACTAGTTATTTTGAAATTTTTTAATTTAGACTGGTTTATTTTACAGTTGATCAATTACATCTGTTTTGAAGCAATTAATTGCATCTTACCAGTTAACTAAATGCTTTTTATTTTTCACAAACTTTAATAAGCTCAAAAATTCTTCTTTTTCATGTGATATTCTTCCACCAAATAACAATAGTTTTGAATTAGATTTTGGCATATATATTCAAAACTTGCGGCCACTGATTTTTTCAAAATAGTAGCTAAGTTATATTTATAACTTTTCAATAATTACAGCCACCGATTTTAATTCTCTTCAATGTTTTGTCCAAACTTTTGAATTTCTATTTTGACACCGTTATCTATTATACTTTTCGTTTATTTTACTGCATCCTCCCTCATTAATGTTTGGCATTAAATGCAAGGTTCTTTTCCCTCATTACAAAGAAAATTAATTTTTTTCTTTGAAACTCAATTATTATGGTGTCCAAGTGGTTAGTAGGTTAAAGTAATGGAGAATATTTTGAGAACCATGTCTGAAAAAAAATGTAAAGTGTTCAAGGTATTTGTGTTAAAGGTCTATACCATATTGAGTTGAGTCTAGTATCTAGGATGTGAATAATGGTTGAGAAAGGAGATTTCAGAAGAAGCCATAGATTTTGAATATGGATAACCTCAAGGCAATAAAGATATACTAAGATCTGAAAGAATTGTATTAGTATCATGGTAAAAAGATACAAGTGAAATATTTTTCGTTGTTTGGTATGTCAGCAAATAAAAAAATTGAATATTTTATTTCAGGAGAGCTATTCAGGAACCTTTAGGATCTAAGTTAGATTATATTATAGTTGATAGTAAATTTAAATGATGTATTTATGCATTAGAAGTTATACTTCAAGTATCTTTATATAATTTTGGTGAAAGTTGAGAGGAATTATTTGTCCTCAGTTGAACTTGCTCATACTAATAATAATCAGGCCAATATACAAATGTCACCATTTAAGATTTTTCATGAACACCGTAGGTCTCCTAATAAGTGAGTGAGTTGAGTAAAGTTAAGCTTCTGAAATCTAATTTGAAATAACATACAATAGATAGAATATGACTAACCTAAATTGATGATGCTAGTTTAGAGAGCATGATTCAATCATATGTCTTCGAGTTTGGTGAGAGATCTCTTAACAGAATTCGCCTATAATAAAGTGATATTTGATGACTTAAAGTCTTATGTAAGAGGTGTTACAAACTTTCTATTAAATGATTCAGTGGAGTTAGACTTATTATAAGATGCCATTGATAAAGGAAAATTGATAAAAAAATACAAGCAACTTAATATAGGTCAAAAATCTATAAGGATCATAAATGTTAGAGCACTAGAAATTATCAATTGGTAACTAAATATTCTTGAAGGACTCACCCATAAAAGAGGTAATGATGTTTAGAAAGAAGGAAAATGTTAAATAAATGAAAACACTAAATGAAAGAAAAATTCTAAATACAAGTGAGGATTATGAAAATGGAGATAAGTACCATTGAAAAATATGTCTATTTATAACATAGATTGAAGAATTATAAAGATAATATGAGGATTTACGTTTTGGGGTAAAAATGCAATTTTTCAAAAGTTTATGGGACAAAATGTAAATAAGAAAAAGTTGCAATGACCTCCCTCAAAAGTTGAAAATTTGTAGAATAGTCCTTCTGATATTTTTAGAGCCTCTGCCAAACAAAGAGTTGAAAAAATATGGATTTCTCTCTCTCCCTAATTTTTCTCTTCCGAAACCCAAAAAATTCTCTCTAAAATTTTAGCACGTCTGATAAAGGGAAATTTTGAGTGTTTATTGGCCGTATTTTATCCCCTAATTCATAACAACTTGTGATTATTTCTATGATTTTGGTTATACTTTGTTCTGAGTACTGTTGTGGTTTGTTTTATAGTTGCAGGAGAGCGAAAGAAGCCAAGAAGTAAGAAAAAAAACCATCATGGAAAGAACCAAAAGGACCTGGGATATGCTAAGGAGGAAGCAAGGAGGCTACACATCAAAAATCATGGAGAAAGCACTTCGGCAGCATGGCCAGGCCGTGCTTGGTGGCCTGCAACACGGCCAGGCTGTGCTCTAAGCAAGAGATGTAGGATTTCCCCATATTCTAGCCCGAAGCACGGCTGTGCTTCGGGGTCCGTACATAACGTTAAAATTAGGGTTTTTGGCCGAAAAAGAGATATAGAGGCATGGAGATGTGCAGCTGAGCAGGGGGAGACCGTAGGAAACACTAGAGAATCACCTTTTAGGCTTAAGAAACACATTTAGACTAGGTTTTTACATAGATTATTGTGGATTTTGGATTCTCTAAAGTAGAATTTACAGTATTCAAGGTTGTAATTCATTTGAAATTTCTGCAGACCAGGTTTTATCTTTCTATTTCAGTTTTCTTCTTCTACTTCTACTCATTCTCTTTAAATTGTATTGAACTATAATGATTTATTCAATGAAGATGAATTTGATTTCTGTTTGGATGATGTGTAAGTAAATTTAATCTAGGGTTTCGGTAAACCCAATTGCGATACGATGATACTGTGCTTATGACTTGAATTATGAAACCCTAATTGTGATTGTTTCTAGATTGATTAGTATTGACTATTATATGCATGAATGAGTTGGTAGAATGTCTGATCACCAGTCTATCATGTCTTAGGTATTTAATCGATGAACTGAAAGGTGAAGATTAAAACTAGAACCTAATAGTTAATTAGGGATATCTTAATCACGAAAGTAGTTTAAGATTCTCTAGGATTGAATCGATTAATAGGCACGAGAAAATCGATTAATTGTATTCCATGGTTGGCATAAAGCTTAATGGACCTAGGTTAAGTTAAGAACCACGAAAGTAGGTAATTTGATTAACCTAGGTACAATTGGTAATGCTTGAAAGAGATTACTAATTAATTAAGGTTAAATCATCCCCAATAATCTAGATAATTGCAATTAGAGGTAAATATCAGTTGTTGAGTATCACAAGTGTGGTGAACCCTAACCCTAGGTTTTGCTTAATTGGTTATTTCTATCTATTTAATTGCGATATTTTCCCATCAAATTATATCGATTTAGATAGCACATTTTGTGAAATTCTAGTAATTGACATTGTTTTCTGTGGGATATGACCCGTACTTGCCGAACTAGCTACAACTACGCCGTGCACTTGCGGTATTTGGTAAAACATACACAACAAGTTTTTTGACGCCGTTGCTGGGGAGCAATAGTCAATATTAGATATTTTGCGCAATAGCTAGACTAGATCACTTTCTTTTAATTTTTCTGCATAATTTTCTTTTGCTAATTTTTGTTCTTTTTTCTTCCTTCTTAGGTGTGTAGCTATTTTATGCGCAGAGGGCATAAATTCCTTGTTGAATTTGACCCAGAGATTGAGTGCACCCTGCGGAGGAAAAGAAGAAGACAGCAGCAAGGAAATTCTCCAGCTACAATGGGGGAGAGAGATAATCGATCTCTTAAAGATTTTACTGCCTCAGATACACATGGCCTGAATCCTAGCATAGTTAGGCCAGTCGTTAAAGTTAACAACTTCGAGCTGAAGCCATCTCTCATGTAGATTCTTCAGTAGAATTAGTTTAGAGGGTCGCCTACTAAAGACCCTAATCTCCATCTTTCAGTGTTTTTGGAGTATTGTGACACCCTAAAGTTGAATGAGGTCTCCTCAGATGCTATCAGGTTGAGATTGTTCCCTTTCTCATTGATGGACAAGGACCGTGCATGGTTGCACTCTCTTCCATCAGGGTCCATTACCACTTGGCAATAGCTTTCTCAAACTTTCCTGGCCAAATATTTCCCACCGAGCAAGACGGCCCACCTGAGGAATCAGATCACTACTTTTGATCAGAAGGATAGGGAATCTTTATATGAGGCTTGGGAGAGATTCAAAGAGCTCTTTAGGATATGCCCACACCATGGGCTGGAGAAGTGGCTGATAGTCCATACATTCTACAATGGACTGATTTACAGCACCCATATGTCTGTGGATGCTGCAGCTGGAGGAGCACTGATGAACAAGGCAATTGATGAGGCTTATGAATTGATTGAAGACATGGCTCAGAACCACTATTCTTGGTCTAGTGAGAGGTAGCCTAGAAAACCAGTAGGTATGTATGAAGTTGATACATTTAACCATCTAACTTCTAAAGTTGATGCTTTATTTCAGAAGTTGGATAAGGTAAGCATCAATGCTGTCGGTTCTCCTTCTTCATCTGCATCCTATGAGATTTGTGGAGGTGTTGTCCATGCAGCCAACGAGTGTCAACTTGGAAGTTCTACACTTCAGGATTGTGAGCAGGTTAATTTTGTGAACAATCAAAGGAATAACCCATACAGCAATACTTACAATCCAGGATGGAGAAATCTCCCGAACCTTTCTTGTAAGCTAAATGTTGGTCAGCAGCCTCAGAATAACTTTAGGCAACCTCTAGGCTTTCAAAATCTGAGGCCGTTCAATCCTCCTCCTCCTTAACCAAAATCGAATCTGGAGGCTCTAATGGAGAATTTCATCTCCACACAGAGTAAGCAAAATGAAAAATTTAGAGCCCAGAATCATTCTATGAATGAAGCAATTAAGGATTTAGCTTCTAAAGTTGACTTACTTACTACGCATAACAATATGCTAGAGACTCAAATAGCACAGCAAGCGAGCTCTTCAACCAGAAATTTGGGTAAGTTCCCTGGTCAGTCTAAGAATCCTAGAGAACACTGTAAAGTTATCACTTTGAGAAGTGGTAAGCAATTGGGTGAACCAGTGGAAAAGGAGCAAGATAAGGAAGATGAGAAGAGAGATGTGCTTGAACCAGCATCTGAAGAAGAAGAGCAAGTTAGTGGAAGGAAGGAAGAAAAAGAGCCTAATTATGTGGCTCCTGAACTATATAAACCACCAGTTCCTTTCCCTCAGAGACTAGCTAAGGCCAAGTTAGAAAAGCAGCATGGCAAATTTCTGAATGTGCTGAAAAAGCTGCACATCAATATTCTATTCTTGGAAGCTGTCTCTCAAATGCCTTCATATGTAAAATGTTTGAAGGAAATCCTCTCTAATAAGAGGAAGATTGAGGAGTATGCCACTGTGGTATTGACTGAAGAATGCAGTGCTTTGATCCAGAACAAATTGCCTCCTAAACTCAAGGACCCTAGAAGCTTCTCTATACCTTGTTCTATTGGAGATGTGCAAATCACTAAAGCTTTATGTGATCTCGAAGCAAATGTAAGTCTTATGCCATTGTCTATATGTAAGAAGCTCCAGATAGGAGACTTGAAGCCTACCACTATTTCTCTCCAGTTAGCAGACCGATCTGTCACTCACCCGGTAGGTATATTAGAGGATGTTCCTCTAAAGGTAGGTAAGTTTTTCATACCTATTGATTTTGTTGTATTAGAGATGAAGGAAGATAGCCAAATCCCCATTATTCTGGGAAGGCCTTTCCTAGCTACTACAGGTGCTATTATAAACGTTAAAGATGGAAAGCTTTCCTTAAATGTTGAGGATGAAAAGATTGAATTTAATCTTAATGATGCAATGAAATGTCCATCCTTAGGTGATACTTGTTGCATGGTTGATGTAATTGAACAAAATATTGTTGATGCCCTATTGATCCACTTGAACTTTACCTTGTAGATAGTTCTATTTCTTGTGCTGAATAGGTAGAAGCTGATGCATATACTAGATTGCTTGATGAGTGTCCCATGCTCACCTCAGAAATGAAAACTGAAACTGAAAAGCTGGAGCTGGACCATAATCATAAATTAGCTAATATTGAGGAAAGCAAAGCACCTAAGGTAGAACTCAAACCTCTTCCCTCCAATCTAAGGTATGAATTTCTGGACCCTAACTCTTCATATTCAGTCATAGTGAATGCTGAAGAAACTGGTAAGTTACTGGACGTTCTTAGAAAATTTAAAAAAGTGATTGGATATAGTATAGATGATATAAAAGGGATTAGTCCATCTATTTGCATGCATTGTATTATAGTTGACAATGATCATAAACCTTCCAGGGAACACCAGAGGAGACTCAACCCAAACATGAAAGAGGTAGTCAAGAAGGAAGTAATTAAATTGCTTGATGCAGGTATTATCTATCCTATCTCAGATAGTGAATAGGTAAGTCCAGTCTATGTGGTTCCTAAAAAGGGAGGTATGACTGTTGTTAAAAATGATAATGATGAATTGATCCTTACTAGAGCCGTTACAGGTTGGCGTATGTGTATTGATTATAGAAAATTGAATAAGGCCACCCGTAAAGATCACTTCCCTTTGCCTTTTATTGATCAATTGTTGGAAAGATTGGCTAAACATTCACACTTCTGTTATCTGGATGGATACTCAGGATTCTTTCAGATCCCTATCCATCCAGACGACTAAGAAAAGACCTTGTTCACATGTCCCTATGGCACCTTTGCATATAGAAGGATGCCATTCAGATTGTGTAACGCACCAGCCACTTTCCAAAGATGTATGATGGCTATTTTCTCTGACTTTATTGAGAAAATAATGGAAGTATTTATGGATGACTTTTCTGTCTATGGTACCTCATTTGATGATTGTTTGAATAATTTGACACAGGTACTTAAGAGATGTGAGGAAGTCAACCTAGTACTGAACTGAGAAAAATGCCATTTTATGGTAAGGGAAGGAATAGTTCTTGGACACTTGGTGTCTGAAAGGGGAATAGAGGTGGATAAAGCGAAGATAGAAGCAATTCAGACAATGCCACCACCATCAAACGTTAAGGAAGTGAGGAGTTTTCTTGGGCATGCGGGCTTCTACAGAAGATTCATCCAAAATTTCTCTAAAATCTCTAAACCCTTAACTAATTTACTCATTAAAGATGCCCCGTTCTTATTTGATAATGACTGCTTGTGTGCTTTTTGTAGGTTGAAGGAGGCACTGATATCTGCACCGATCATCCAACCTCCTTATTGGAGCCTTCCCTTCGAGATCATGTGCGATGCAAGTGACTATGTTGTGGGAGCTGTACTTGGGCAAAGGAGGGATAAAAAGCCTTATGTCATCTACTATGCTAGTAAGACCCTAGAGGAAGCCCAAGTCAACTATTCCACCACTGAAAAGGAGCTCTTGGCAGTAGTGTTTGCGATTGACAAATTCTGACAATATTTGCTAGGATCTGAAGTCATAGTGTTCATGGATCATGCTGCCATCAGGTACTTGCTAAGTAAGAAGTATGCCAAGCCAAGACTGATTAGATGGATCCTCTTACTACATGAGTTTGACCTTGTGATCCGAGATAAGAAAGGAACAGAGAATGTGGTTGCAGACCACCTTTCAAGACTTAGGCAAGATCTAATGAGAGATGACAAACATGAATTGCTTATAGACGATTCCTTTCTCGATGACCAACTCCTGATGGTTACTTATGCCGATGTTCCTTGGTATGTAGACTTCGTGAACTATCTAGTATGCATAATACTACTTGAGGGGTTGAGCAACCATCAGAGAAAGAAATTTTTCTCTGATATTAAATCTTATTATTGGAATGATCCATACTTATACAAATGGTGTGCATATGGCATCTTTCGAAGGTGTATTCTGGAGGAAGAAGTTTATAGCGTTATATTCCATTACCATAGTTCACCTTGTGGAGGCCATACCAGCATTTCTAAGATTGCAGCTAAAATTCTCCAAGCTGGTTTTTATTGGCCTACGCTTTTCAAAGATGTGCACACTTTTGTAAAATATGTTACCGATGTCAAAGAGTTGGCAACATATCCAGAAAGAATGAGATGCCCCTGAACAGTGTTTTGGAAGTGGAAATATTTGACGTTTGGGGCATTGACTTTATGGGTCCCTTTCCATCTTTATGTGGGAACAAGTACATTTTAGTGGCTGTGGACTATGTGTCTAAGTGGGTAGAAGCAGTGGCATCCCCCACCAATGATGCTAGAGTGGTTGCTAAGCTCTTCAAGAGGGTAATTTTCCAAAGATTTGGAGTGCCCCGAGCTATGATAAGTAATGGAGGTTCCCACTTCACTGAGCAACAATTTCAAAATCTCTTAAAGAAATATGGAGTCACTCATAAAATGGCTCTAGCCTACCTTTCTCAAACAAGTGGACAAGTGAAAGTATCAAATAGGGAGATCAAAGCAATATTGGAGAAGACAGTTTTGAAGGCAAGAAAAGATTGGTCTCTCAAGATTGATGATGCATTATGGGCTTACAGGACTGCATATAAAACACCGATAGGGACCACACCTTTTTGGTTGATATATGGGAAGCCTTGTCACTTGCCAGTTGAGCTTGAACATAAGGCGTATTGGATAGTCAAAACAATTAACTTTGACCTGTCAGCTGCTGGAAAGAGGAGATGCCTACAATTGAATGAGTTAGATGAGTTGAGGCTTGATGCTTATGACAATGCCAAGTTATATAAAGAAAGAACAAAAAGATGGCATGATAAGCACATCTTTAGGCGCCAATTTCAAGTAGGAGAGTAAGTATTGCTATTTAATTCAAGGCTAAGACTCTTTCCCGAGAAGCTCTGTTCTTGTTGGTCTGGTCTATTCCAAGTAACTCGAGTTTTTCCATATGGAGCAGTGGAGGTATGGAGTGAATCTATCAGATCCTTCAAGGTCAATGGGCAACGCCTTAAGCATTTTGTGACGGGACAACCGGTTGAAAAGAGAGCCACCCAAGCTCTCTTAGAGCCCTCATCAATCCATTAATGAGCAAGGGAGTCGAGCTAATGACTTTAAACAAGCGCTTTGTGGGAGGCAACCCACATTTTGATTTTTAAAGTTCCCTTTTGTTTAAATTCCTGCTCTAAGTTTTGGTTTTCATCTTTAATTTAGTTAATTTCTTAAGTTGAAGTTTATAGAGTTTTTTTCCTTGATTTTCAGGTCCATTCCCATGTTTCCAAGGTAGTATAAAAGGGTTAGAAGCAAAGGGGCTTAAAGGGAGTCAAAAGCTAAGTTGAAATTTGAAGAATTGAGGAATTTCAGCCAGTAACACGGCCATGCTGCAAGCACGGGCCAAAATGTGAAAAGTGTGCAAACCCACCAGGAACACAGGCAGGCCGTGTCCTAGGACACGGCCGTGCCCCAAGTAAGGTAAAAAAAAATTTGGATATGTTGCAGTAGCCAGCCCGAAGCATGGGTTGGCCGTGCTGCATAGCACGGCAGTGCTTCAGGCATGGCTCCCCCTCCTTTTAACCCAATTTCCCTCCTTTTAACCCGTGCCCCCCTCTTATCTGCCCGTGTTCTTGCGCTATACCCGTGTTGCCCTCTCCAATTCTCCCTACTGTCTCCGTCGCATACCCAACGATTTTCTCCCTCACCCACACCCTCAATCCAAATTCCCCTCCTTCCTCTCCCTTTTTCCTTCCCCATCCATGCCCTAAAACTCCATCCTTCACCCATTCATACCTCTTCGCCGTTACCCCCTTGTTTTGCGTCTTTTTCCCACCTTTCCCCTTTCTCAATCTCCATCTCCCAACCATACCAGATATCCCCCTTCCCCATCGAAACCCACTACCTATCCACCCCTCCCCTTTGTTTTCCCTAATACTCATCCCCATTGTTGCATTTTTTTTCCTTTCCCATTGCTGCGTTATTGCCTTTCCATATTACTACGCTGCAACAGGTACTTCTATCCCGTCCCTTGTTTTACTTTTTTGAATTAATATCATTACTTGTTGTTGTTTAGTCTAGTTTTTGGCTCTGAAATAACATGCCTTTAGTTTTCTGGTATTAGTTACTCGCTTCTAAGTTAGCTGGTTTAGAATTATTGGTTCCTGCTTTAAACTTGATGCATGCTCTGATATGGCCTAGTTATTTGCTTGAACTTTATGCCTTGTTTGTTCTGTTCTGCTGTGTTCTGCTCTGATTTGGCCTGATTTAGAATTCTTGGTTCTGCCTTACTTGCCTGTGTATTACTTGTGATGCTTTGAATTTCCTAGTTGCTCTGCATAACTCTCTAATTGCATCCATTGATTTACACAACATTTGTTTATTGCATTAACTGAAATATTCACTTTTGGCTTTGATATCCTCTGCTTTCTGTTTCCTGCCACATTTGAAACTTTGAAGTGCATTTGGTACCCTCTGTTTTTCATTGCAATTTTTATAAATGGGTCCCAAAAGAACCCGAATAGGGCAACCATCCACCCAATCACATCAAACACGTAGAGGACGAAATCAACCATCGCCCCAACTTCCTCATCAAATTAATGAGTATGGTATTATGTTCGTTGACGATAGTCAACGGACACGATACGATACTCTGGTTAGACAGGGAATGTTGAGTACCTGGTACTTGGATGAGGATTGTTTGGATAGGCTTAAGTTTTTAAATGATGTCCAATACTTGATTGATAGGATTGGGTGGAACACATTCATCTCATTGCGGTACCCAGCCTATCCTAGACCCACCTTGGAGTTTTTCAGCTCCATTAATATAGTCTTGTTTCGAGGCCCCAACATTAGTCAGGGCCAAGTAAACTTCAGACTATTCAACTGTACATTCAATCTAACCTTAGTTGAATTTAATGCACTGTTTAGTCTACCTCCAGGAGGTACTAGATCAGTACCCTCTAGTTTTCTTGCTAACATTTTTTGGAACTCAATTGCCATTGAGGGGCAATACAGTGCATCAAGTTCCAAAGCCTCTTTTATTTGCAACTCTACTTTCAGATATTTAGAGCGACTTATAGCCCATACTATTTTTGGTAGGGATGAGAGTGATGGGGTTGCCAATCAGAGAGAGCTTTATTTTCTATATGCTATGGTACACGGTACAAAGGTGGATATAGGAGGTTTGATCGCTCATCAGATGGCCAGGGTAGGTGGTGCGATGAATGGGAGGATAGTCATGGGAGGCTTGGTCACTGCTGTAGCTAGAGGGCTAGGATTTGAGGCTCATTTACAAGGTATGCAACCAGTAATTGGCAGCAACATGATTGATTTGGAATCCTGTTTGAATATGAAACTTGTTGTTAAGAAAGATATCGAATACTGGTTGTATCTCCGCGGTCACACACTGTTCCGCCTCCCCAATCCTACTAGGACTGCAGTGACCAACAGGGAGAATTGGACTTACCCCTTAGAGGATGATAGGGAGGAAGTTGAGATTCCTCCAGAGGAGGAAGATTTCCCCATAGAGCCACTTATGACTCTTCCACCCCATCCCCTCCCATTTTACTGACCGTGCAGGACCCTCATCTGCTCCACCGAAGGATCAGGCCTCCATCTCTTCCAGGCTTCGCCGCATTGAGGCCGAGCAATTATCTCAGAGAGCAACCCTACATGCCATGCACAACTCTATCCAAAGCATGCAGGGTATGATGCAGGCTTGGTATACCTGGCACCTGGATCAGCACCCTCCTCCACCACCACAGGATGACCAGTGAATACGTAAGTTCTCTCCACCTTTGTGCCTATATTTTCTGATATTCATGACATTGAGGACACTGTCTGCTTTAAGCATGGGGGAGTTTACTTTCGTATCTGATTTTTAGTGCCTGAGTTTATGATCTGCTCTGGCCATGTTTATTTGTTTATTTAGCTTCTCTTTGCATGTATATATTGTACATATTGCATTCCTTTTGTCTTGATGCATCATCACATAGTTGCTAATTCCAAGATAAATTGGTGTAGTATAGGCTGATTTTAGCTCATGAACATGTAATGCACAATAAGATATGAAATAGGTAGTTATTATTTTAGTCTCTCTCTTCTAGCATTAAACCTCTAATTTTTTGAAAAATATCTCTCTATTGTGCTGTAATTTGTATGCTTAGGCTTATTTTCACACTATAAGAGTGTGAAGGTAGGGAGAGGTGAAAAATAAGGGTATGTGAAACCTAAAAAGTTTTTACTCTAAATACCTCCTTCAAGGCACCAAAAAGGCCTTAGTATGAGTACCTAGATGCTTTTACCCTAGTGAGATGGAGCATAAAATGCACTCACAGCATATTTCTAAAAACAAGAAAAAAAAAGAGAAAAGAGAAGATGATAAATAAAAGAAATGGAGTAAGAAAAATAGAAATAAGGATAAGGCAACATAGTGAGATCTAAAGGATGAGGTGGCCTACTTGATTGTTTGAAAATCAGTCTGATGCATACAACCAATGGTAACAATAGAAACAGATATATAATAGAAGAATTTTTTGGTTTAGCCTTAGAAGAATATAGACTATTTGATAATTGTTTATTCATATATCTATTGTGTGCACACTGATTGAGTGAAAAGTTACATGTATTGCATTTTTCTATCTTCTAGAATTTTGATTGCATCTTTCCCTGTTCCTTCTAATATGACATGCTATTTGCTTGAGGACAAGCAAAAATTTAAGCATGGGAGAGTTGATAAAGGGGAATTTTGATTGTTTATTGGTCATATTTTATCCCCTAATTTATAGTAACTTGTGATTATTTCTATGCTTTTGGTTATACTTTGTTCTGGGTACGGCTGTGGTTTTTTTTATGGTTGCAGGAGAGCAAAAGAAGCCAAGAAGCAATAAAAAAAACCATCATGGAAAGAACCAAAAGGACATGGGATATTCTAAGGAGGAAGCAAGGAGGCTACACATCAAAAATCATAGAGAAAGCACTTCGGCAGCATGCAGTACGGCCAGGCCATGCTTAGTGGCCTGCAACACAGCCAGGATGTGCTCTAAGCAAGAGATGCAGGATTTCCCCAGATTCTAGCCTGAAGCACGGCCAGGCCATATCCCAGGACACGGCCGTGCTTCGAGGTCCGTACAGAACGTTAAAATTAGGGTTTTTGGCCGAAAAAGAGATATAGAGGCATGTGGATGCGCAGCTGAGCAGGGGGAGACTGTAGGAAACACTGGAGAATCAACTTTTAGGCTTAGAAAACATATTTAGACTAGGTTTTTACATAGATTATTGTGGATTTTGGATGCTTTAGAGTAGAATTTACAGTATTCAAGGTTGTAATTCATTTGAATTTTCTACAAACCAGGTTTTATCTTTCTATTTCAGTTTTCTTCTTTTACTTCTACTCATTCTCTTTCAATTGTATTGAACTATAATGATTTATTCAATAAAGATGAATTTGATTTCTGTTTGGATGATGTGTAAGTAAATTTAATCTAGGGTTTCGGTAAACCCAATTGCGATACGATGATACTGTGCTTATGACTTGAATTATGAAACCCTAATTGTGATTGTTTCTAGATTGATTAGTATTGACTATTATATGCATGAATGAGTTGGTAGAATGCCTGATCACCAGTCTATCACGTCTTAGGTATTTAATCGATGAACTGAAAGGTGAAGATTAAAACTAGAACCTAATAGTTAATTAGGGATATCTTAATCACGAAAGTAGTTTAAGATTCTCTAGGATTGAATCGATTAATAGGCACGAGAAAATCGATTAATTGTATTCCATGGTTGGCATAAAGCTTAATGGACCTAGGTTAAGTTAAGAACCACGAAAGTAGGTAATTTGATTAACCTAGGTACAATTGGTAATGCTTGAAAGAGATTACTAATTAATTAAGGCTAAACCATCCCCAATAATCTAGATAATTGCAATTAGAGGTAAATATCAGTTGTTGAGTATCACAAGTGTAGTGAACCCTAACCCTAGGTTTTGCTTAATTGGTTATTTTTATCTATTTAATTACGATATTTTTCCGTCGAATTGTATCGATTTAGATAGCACATTTTGTGAATTTCTAGTAATTGGCATTATTCTTTGTGGGATACGACCCGTACTTGCCGGACTAGCTACAACTACGCCGTGCGCTTGCGGTATTTGGTAAAACATACACAACAACTTCGAAACCTCAGATTTCGACACCATCACCGTCAAAAGATTCAGAACGACGAAAACTATTAATCTATCCTATTGATTTATAGAGTTTTGACCATAGATTTGCCGAAAAGTGGAGGAGAAACCCTAAGAAGGTAAGTTTAAAAATTCATATTTAGAGTTCTCAAATTGAAAATCTAACATTATAGATGGATTCAGGAGGTGAAAAAACCTTAGGATATGAAAATTTTCAATCATCTGACAACTTTTGGTGTGTTGTGAATAGTGAATCCGACAGGCATAAATACTAATTCCGACTGTAAATAGTATCCCCACAATTGAGGATATCCAACTTGGAACCTTGGTTGTGTGAGTAGATAATTTTTTCTATGACTTATCCTGTGATCTTCTTGAACTTTAAATGTATAATTGATTATATTTACAAGTTATTTATATGTTTATATGTCTCTGAAATGGATTAAATTATATGAAGTATTTACAATCTGGAATATAGTTCAAGAAGAGTATGGTTTTGAAAGTGAATTTTTATGTGATTTTAAATGTATTTCTCATTCTATGGTAAAGGAAATATATTGTGCATGTGGCATTGATATGCAAAGCTATAAGATTTCCTTGGAAGCGGGCATGTATATGTGATTACCCTGATTGAAAATTTTTTGGAATCCTTTTGGAAACACTGTTTGCTAACAGCAGGCGATGTTAGTCCTGGTGCACCTTGATACCTCAGCTAGTAGGGGTGGTACTAGCCTCGTGTGACAGCCAACACACTGGATATAATATGTGAAGGAGAGCGGGATGCCTCTTATCTGGGCGAGATGCCGACTATATAATATGTTATTTACCCTCTCTTACTGTGTGCTTAGGAAGTTGCTCATATTAGAGTCCCTTCGCGTGTCCTCTTGAATGGTGGTAGGGCAAAGCTTAGTTAGGATGCTAAATATAGGCAAATCCTACACCACCAAAGTACGAAAGGGCTTGAACTCTAATATGAGGGTTCTGATATAGGATCCTCCTAATGTTTTCATGTGAAATATTTTGATGCATAACAACATTTATTTAATGATCATACAGTACAGTATATGGTTTTGGATATCTGAATATCATTTGATTGGAGAATATTTGAAATATAGGTTCTATATGGATGTACTTTCGAACTGTATTTTCTATATGACAAATTTTAAAATATGAGTACATCTATATGTTGACCTAAGAGGTCATAAGAGGTATTATTTGCTCACTAAATTGTCAAACTCACTACACAATATTTTTACATTTTTCTAAAAAAAGTACAGAGTTTGATCTTTTTCCTTCGAATAGGTGATCAGCTAGACGATTTATTCTCTGGTAAGCATATTTTATTTTCTAAGGCTCATAGATTTTTTGTTATATTGTACTTGTACTCTATAGTATGCTCTAAACGCCACAAGTAAGATCCCTAGTTTTGCTGTACTTTGATGTTTATAGATTTGATATATATATTGTGTAAAGGAGTGTATATTATACATGTTATGAAAAATATATGTTCGTAAAGTATGTGTTTCACGTGCCCTAAAATTAGGGGCGTGAAAAGTTGGTGTCAAAGTATTAGGTTTCCTTGTGGCTATCGGAGAAAAGGATTCTTTAGTGAGACCTTTAGTATGGATATGAGCTGGACATATTTATACTTCAGGTGCTGCTAAGGGATTTTATAGTGTTTCAATTTCCTTTCTATTCCAAGTTGTTAGATTTCCTAGTATAAAGTTAAATGAATATTGTGACATCTTACGAGGTATCTATAGGTCAATTTCTGCCTGAAAGTGATAGGGATAGGCGTGTCAAAGAATTTAAAGAATTGAGACAGATATTAAATATGACGGTGTCTAAATGTTATATCCGTTTTACCCCGTTGTCAAGATATGGTAGACTTTGATGTGATACTAAGAATGGATTGATTGGTATCATGCCATGCCATTTTGGAATGTCACTTTAAGGTGATTAAATTCAATATTCCTAGAGAATTTTTTTTCTTAATACAAGGAGATCGTAGTGAGGTACCTAGTAATTTAATCTCTGCTCTAATAGCTTATAAGCTATTACAAAAAGGATGCCAGAGTATTTAGCAATAGTCAAAGATGTTGATATGAAGTGCACCAATGTAGAGCAGGTTCTAGTGGTTAAAAAAAATTTTAATGTGTTTTTTGAGGAGTTGCCAGAGTTATCCCCAAAACGAGAAATTGAATTCGGTATTGATTTGCTTCTTAGAACTCAACTAGTGTCTATACCCCTATATAGAATGGCACTGACTGAGTTCAAGGAATTGAAAAACCAGTTACAAGACTTGTTAGATAAGGGATTTATATGCCCTAGTACTTATTCTTGGGGTGCTCTGGTCCTATTTTTGAAAAAGAAAGATGGATCGCTATGGTTGTATATTGATTATAGATAGTTGAATAAGGTGACAGTACGTAATAAGTATCCATTACCTCAAATAGATGATTTATTTGACTAGCTAGAGGGTGCCCAATGTTTTTCAAAAATTGATTTGAGATCTAGGTATCATCAATTGAGGATAAAAAGGAGGATATTCTGAAAACTACTTTTAGGACTCAGTATGGGCACTATGAGTTCTTAGTAATACCATTTAGTTTAACAAATGCTCCAACTACATTCATGGATTTGATAAATAGAATATTTAAACCTTTCTTAGATTATTTTGTTATTATTTTCATAGACGATATCTTGGTATATTCAAGACGTTCAGAGGAGCATGAGTGACATTTAAGGATAGCTTTGTAAACCCTAAGAGAACACTAGCTGTATGCCAAGTTTTCAAAATATGAATTTTGGTTTAGTAGTGTTACTTTCCTAGGGCATGTGGTTACCAAGGATGGTATTCAAGTTGATCCTAAAAAGTTAGAAGTGGTACAGCAATGGCCATGCCCTACCACAATTACAGAGATTCATAATAATCTTGGTTTAGCAGGCTATTACTGCAGATTCGTTAAAGATTTTTTAAGAATAACTGCCCCTTTGACGAGGTTCACGAGGAAAGGAATAAAGTTTGATTGGTCAGATGAATATGAAAGAAGATTTTAGAAACTCAAGGAATGTTTGACTACGGCACCAGTATTGTCTATTCCTTTAGGTACCGAAGGATATATAGTATACAGTGAAGCATCGAGAATTGGATTAGGGTGTGTGGTTATACAAAATGGTCGAGTCATTACATATGCATCCAGATAACTTAAGCTACATGAGCAAAATTATCCAACTCATAACTTGGAAATGACAGCAGTAGTTTTTGCTCTCAAAATTTAGAGGCATTATTTGTATGGTGAGACATACGAAATCTATACATATCATAAAAGCCTCAAATACATTTTTCAACAAAAAGATCTTAACTTGAGACAAAGACGATGGATGAAATTACTTAAAGATTATGACTGCACAATACTATATCATCCAGGTAAGGCAATGTAGTGGCTAATGCATTAAGTCGGGAGTCTATGAGTAGTTTGGCTCATATCACAGTGGTAAGGAGGCCGTTGGTTAAAGAAATACATAAGTTGGAAAGTCATGGGGTAGTATTGGAAGTAAAGGAGCCTGGGATACTATTGGCCCATATACAGTTTCAATTGTCTTTGATTGAGCAGGTGAAAAATGCACAAAAAGAGGATGCTTATTTATCCAAAAAAATTGAAGAGGTGAAAAAAGGCAGTGATGTTGAATTTACTGTAGACTCTGAAGGAATTATGAGATTGGGCAAGCGATTGTGTGTACCTAATAAAGAATAACTTAAGAAAGATTTTAGAGAAAGCCCATAGATCCATATATACCATTCATCCTAAGGTAACTAAAATGTATAAAGATCTAAAAAAAATTTATTGGTAAGACGGTATGAAGAAAGATATAGTTGATTATATATCTTGATACTTAACCAGCCAGTAGGCAAAAGCAAAAATCAAAGGCCTGCAGGATTACATCAGCATATAGAGATATCTGAATGAAAATGTGAAAGAATAACTATAGATTTTGTTATAGGGCTACCACGGACACCAAAAGGGTTTGATTCAATATGGGTCATCATTGATAGGTTGACTAAATCAACACATTTTCTATCAGTGAAAACCACACACAACGTAGTTCAGTATGCAAAGCTGTATTTGAATGAGATAATGAAACTTCATGGAGTGCCAATATCACTTATTTCTGATCGAGAACCACAGTTCACAGCTCGTTTTTGGAGAGTTTTCTAAGAAGTTTTGGGCACGAAGTTAAATCTCAGTACTGCTTTCTATCTTCAAACAGATGGACAGTTTGGGAGAACCATCCAAATATTGAAAAACATGTTTCGGGCATATGTGCTAGCTTTTAAAGGTAACTGGGAAAAATTATTGATTTTAGCTGAATTCGCCCATCTTAAACCATCCAATCGGAGAACAAAAACATCTACCATATAATGCCTCAAAAGAGGCCATTTGTATACTGGATGGGTAGATCCATGTATACCATTCATCGTAGGGTAACTAAAATGTATAAAGATCTAAAAAAAATTTATTGGTAGGACGGTATGAAGAAAGATATAATTGATTATATATCTTGATATTTAACCTACCAGTAGGCAAAAATAGAAAATCAAAGGCTTGCAAGATTACATCAATAGATAGAGATACCTGAATGGAAATGGGAAAGAATAACTATGGATTTTGTTATAGGGCTACCGCGGACATCAAAAGGGTTTGATTCAATATGGGTAATCATTGATAGGTTGACTAAATCAGCACATTTTCTATCAGTGAAAACCACACACAACGTAGTTCAGTATGCAAAGCTGTATTTGAATGAGATAGTGAAACTTCATGGAGTGCCAATATCACTTATTTCTGATCGAGAACCATAGTTCACAGCTCATTTTTAGAGAGCTTTCTAAGAAGTTTTAGGCACGAAGTTAAATCTCAGTACTGCTTTCTATCTTCAAACAGATGGACAGTTTGAGAGAACCATCCAAATATTGAAAAACATGTTTTGGGCATATGTGCTAGCTTTTAAAGGTAACTGGGAAAAATTCTTGCTTTTAGCTGAATTCGCCCATCTTAAACCATCCAATCGGAGAACAAAAACATCTACCATATAATGCCTCAAAAAAGGCCATTTGTATACTGGATGGGTAGATCCATGTATACCATTCATCGTAGGGTAACTAAAATGTATAAAGATATAAAAGAAATTTATTGGTAGGACGGTATAAAGAAAGATATAGTTGATTATATATCTTGATATTTAACCTACCAGTAGGCAAAAATAGAAAATCAAAGGCTTGCAAGATTACATCAACAGATAGATATACCTGAATGGAAATGGGAAAGAATAACTATGGATTTTGTTATAGGGCTACCGCAGACACCAAAAGGGTTTGATTCAATATGGGTAATCATTGATAGGTTGACTAAATCAGCACATTTTCTACCAGTGAAAACCACACACAACGTAGTTCAGTATGCAAAGCTGTATTTGAATGAGATAGTGAAACTTCATGGATTGCCAATATCACTTATTTCTGATCGAGAACCACAGTTCACAGCTTATTTTTGGAGAGCTTTCTAAGAAGTTTTGGGCACGAAGTTAAATCTCAGTACTGCTTTCTATCTTCAAAAAAATAGACAGTTTGAGTGAACCATCCAAATATTGAAAAACATGCTTCGGGCATATATGCTAGCTTTTAAAGGTAACTGGGAAAAATTCTTACCCTTAGCTGAATTTGCTTATAACAATAGCTACCCATCCAGTATACAAATGGTCTCTTTTGAGGCATTATATGGTAGATGTTTTTGTTCTTCGATCGGATGGTTTAAGATGGGCGAAGCTAAGATTTTTTTGCCTGATTTAGTACAAGATGCACTTGACAAGGTAAAATTGATTAAGGAAAGGTTATTAGCAGCTCAGAGTAGACAGAAAGCTTATGTTGATCACAGACATCAATCATTGGAATTCGTCATAGGTGAATATGTCTTCTTGAAGATATTTCCTATGAAAGGAGTAGTAAGATTTAGAGAAAAAAGGGAAGTTAAGTCCACGGTACATAAGACCATTTGAAATTCTTGATAGGATCGGCCCAATATCTTATCGTTTGGCTTTGTCACCTGAATTAGATAATGTCCATCCAGTCTTTTATGTGTCTATGCTACAAAAGTACTTACCAGATCCTACACATATTATATAGTGCCCACAGATTCAGTTACAGGAAGACTTAACTTATGAGGAACAACCAGTGGCGATAGTGGACATACAAGTCAAGAAACTGCGTTCGAAAGAAATACCTACAATGAAAGTGATATGAAAAAATCAATTTTTTGAGGAGGCTACTTAGGAAAGAGAGGATGACATGCATGCCAGATACCCACATCTTTTTGAATCATAAGATTAGTTTTTATTGTAAATATGGAGATGAAACTTGGGGACTGAATTTCTTTAAGGGGGAAAGAATGTAATAGCCTAAATAAATGAAAACTCTGAATTAAAGAAAAATTCTGAATAAAAGTGAGGATTATGAAAATGGAGATAAGTACCATTGAAAAATATGTTCATTTATCACATGGGTTGAAAAATTATAAATATAATATGAAGATTTACGTTTTGGGGTAAAAATGCAATTTCCTAAAAGTTTAGAGGTCGAAATGTAAATAAGAAAAATTTGCAAGGACCTCCCTCAAAATTTAAAAATTTTCAGAATGGTCCCTCTGATATTTTTAGAGTCTCTGCCCCACAAGAAGTTGGACAAATTTAGGATTTCTCTCTCTCTCTCCCTAATTTTTATCTCCCAAAACCCCAAAACTTCTCTCTAGAATTCTAGCACTTTTGGATCTTGGATTCTGACACCATCACCGCTAATAGATTCAAAACAACGAAAACTATTAATCTGTCTGACTAATTTCTAGAGTTTTGATCGAAGATTTGCTGAAAAATGGAGGAGAAACCCTAGGAAGGTAAGTTTTAAAATTCATACTTAGAGTTCTCAAATTGAAAATCTGATACCATAAATGGATTTAAGAGGTAGAAAAACCTTAAGATATGAAAATTTTCAGCTATCTGACAACTTTTTGTGCGTCGAGAGCAGTGAATTTGACTGGCATGAATAGTGATTCTAATCGTGAATAGTATCCCCACAGTTGAGGATATCCAACTTGGAACCTTAGTTTTTGAGTAGATAATTCTTTCTATGACTTATCCTATACTCTTTTTGAACTTTAAATGTATAATTGATTATGTTTACAAGTTATTTATAATTTTATGTGTTTACAACTTTTCTGAAAACTTTACGTTTTGGGGTAAAAATGTAATTTCCTAAAAGTTTAGAGGTCGAAATGTAAATAACAAAAATTTGCAAGGACCTCCGTCAAAAGTTAAAAATTTTTAGAATGGTCCCTCTTATATTTTTAGAGTCTCTGTCATACAAGGAGTTGGACAAATTCGGGATTTCTCTCTCTCTCCCTAATTTTTATCTCCCGAAACCCCAAAACTTCTCTCTAGAATTCTAGCACTTTTGGATCTTGGATTCCGACACCACCACCGCCAATAGATTCAAAACAATGAAAACTATTAATCTGTCTGACTGATTTCTAGAGTTTTGACCGAAGATTTGCTGAAAAATGGAGGAGAAACCCTAGGAAGGTAAGTTTTAAAATTCATACTTAGAGTTCTCAAATTGAAAATTTGACACCATAAATGGATTCAGGATGTGGAAAAACCTTAAAATATGAAAATTTTCAGCTATCTGACAACTTTTTGTGCGTCAAGAGCAGTGAATTCGACTGGCATGAATAATGATTCTAATCGTGAATAGCATCCCCACAGTTGAGGATATCCAACTTGGAACCTTAGTTTTTGAGTAGATAATTCTTTCTATGACTTATCCTATACTCTTTTTGAACTTTAAATATATAATTGATTATGTTTGCAAGTTATTTATACTTTTATATGTCGCTGAAGTGGATTAAATTACTTGATTTGTTTGCTATCTGGCATATAGTTCAAAAAGAGTATGGTTTTGAAAATAGATTTTTGAACTCATTGAATATTTGATTCTAAATGTATTTCTCATCATATGGTAAAGAAAATATATTGTTCACGTGGCATTGATATGTAAGCTATAAGACTACCTTAAAAAGGGGCATGTATATGTAGTAACCCTTATTGGAAAGTTTTTGACAGAGGAATTATACTGAGACTGAAAATTTTGTATTATACTAAAACTTCTATTTTGAATGATATGGCATATGTGCAAATATGATTTTTATGGAGAAATCCTTTTGGAAACACTATTTGCTAATAGCAGGCGATGTTAGCTCTAGGCACCTTGATACCTCAGTTGGCAGGGGTGGTGCTAATCTTGTGTGACAGCCAACACACGGGATATGATATGTGAAGGAGAGCGGGATGCCTCCTATCTAGGTGAGATGCCGACTACATGATATGTGATTTACCCTCCCTTACTGTGTGCTGGGATACTAAGTATAAACAAATCCTACACCACCAAAGTATAGAAGGGCTTGAACTCTGATATGGTGGTTCTTATATAGGATCCTCCTAATGTTTTCATGTGAAATATTTTAATGCATAACAACATTTGTTTAATGATCATACAGTACAGTATATGGTTTTGGATATTATAATATCCTTTGATTTGAGAATATTTGAAATACGGGTCCCATATGGATGTACTTCCGAACTGTATTTTCTATGTGACAAATTTTAAAATATGAGTACATCCATATATTGACCTAAGAGGTCATAGGAGGTATTATCTGCTCACTGACTTGTCAAACTCACTATACGATATTTTTACATTTTTCAAATAAAAGTACAGAGTTTGATATTTTCTCTTCGGATAAGTGATTAGCTAGACAGCCTATTCTATTGTGAGCCTATTTTATTTTTCAAGGCTTGTAGATTTTTTGTTATATTGTACTTGTACTCTAGAGTATGCTCTGAATGCCATAGGCAGAATCCCTACTTCTGCTGTACTTTGATGTTTATAGACTTTGTATGTATATTGTGTATGCATAAGAATACCTATCTGTAAAGGAGTGTATTATACATGTTATGAAAAATATATGTTCGTAAAGTATGTTTCACATGCCTTAAAATTAGGGGCGTGACAAGTAAGCTCTAGTATATAGGCTCTTCTAAAATCTTGAACAAATTAGGCATAGTAGTATACGCCTAGTCTTGCCATCAGAATTAAGTGATGTTGATACAGTTTTTTTTTGCATCAATGCTAAGGAAGTATCTATCAGATTCTTCTCATATTATCGAATTTCAAGAAATTCAATTGGACAAGAATTTGACTTAATTATGAGAAAAAAAATCGATGTCTATTGTTGTCCGACAAGTGAAGAACTCATGGTTGAAAGAAATTCTTATGGTTAAGGTTATATGACAAAATCACTCAAGTGAAGAGACTTCTTAGAAAGTAAAGATGACATATAAAAAAGATATCCCCAATAGTTTGAGTAATGAGATTAATAACTATAATTTTTTCCTTGGCTTCATTCTCTACTTATGATAGAATGGCTTGAAATTCAGGTACCGAATTTCTTAAGGGGAAAGAATGTAACACCCCTAAGATTTAGTAATTTTCATTTATGTATGGATTATTAAAAGAAATAAAGGAGTATAAATGTAATTGAAATGTTTTAAGGTCAAAAATAAAAACTTATTATTTTTGGGGTCAAATTTTAATTTCTTAAAAGTTTAGGGGTTAAAATATAAATAATAAAAATTTTAAGGACTTTCTCTAACAATTAGCAAATTGCTAATTGGTTTCTTCATTATTATTAAAAAAAAAAGAGATTTTCGTGCGAATGAATTCCGAAACTAAGTGATGAATAGTGAATAGTAATTTCTCTCTCCTCTATTTTTTCTCTAAATCTAAAGTACTTTTGAGCATCCAATCTTAAAACTAAAGATACCACTAGATTTAGGATGAAAAGTACTACAATATTGGATGAATAATTTTTTAAATTGGCCGCAGAATCGTTGAAGAACGGAAGTAGAAAATCTTAGAAAAAGATAAATTTTAATACTCCTATTTAGAGTCCTTAAATTGAAAATTTGACACCGTAGATGGATTTAGGAGATACATAAATTGTAGGATATGAAGTTTTATAGTCATCTGACAACTTTTGGTGTCATGAACAGTAACTCTGACCGACGTGAATAGTGATTTCAATATGTGTGAACAGTAATTTCGACCGGCATGAATACTGATTTCGGTCGATGGGAACAATATTTCCAGCCGTGAATAGTCCAATTAGTTGACCAACATTGACCAAACTCTCGAATTCATTCCCTAAATTTTTGGATCCTCTGGACTCGATTTTGAGGTCTGTTTGATCAAATTTGGATTGGTATTTCTACCTTCCTGGAGCCTTATCCTGTGAGTAGATAATTCTTTCTATGACTTACCATATGCTCTTCTTGAACTTTAAATGTATAATTGGTTCTGTTTACAAGTTATTTATACTTTTATATGTCTCTGAAATGGATTAAATTACTTGATTTGTTTGCTATCTGACATATAGTTCAAGAAGAGTATGGTTTTGAAAATAGATTTTTAAACTCATTGAATATGTGATTATAAATGTATTTCTCATCATATGGTTAAGAAAATATATTGTGCATGTGGCATTGATATGTAAGCTATAAGATTGCTTTGGAAAAGGGCATGTATATGTGGTAACCCTTATTGGAAAGTTTCCGACGGAGAAATTATACTGAGACTGAAAATTTTGTATTATACTAAAACTTTCATTTTGAACAATATGGCATATGTTCAAATATGATTTCTATGGAAGAATTCTATTGGAAACATTATTTGTTAATAATAGGTGATGTTAGTCCTGGTGTACCTTGACACCTCAGCTAGCAAGGGCGGTGTTAGCGTCGTGTGACGGCCAACACACTGGATATGATATGTGAAGGAGAGCGAAATGTCGCTTATCTAGGCAAGATGCTGACTATATGATATGTGATTTGCTCTCCCTTACTGTGTGCTTAAGAAATACCCATATTAAAGTCCCTTCGCGTGTTCTCTTGAATGGTGGTAGGACAAATCTTAGCTGAGATGTTGAGTTTAGGCAAATCCTATACCACCAAAGTACAGAAGGACTTGAACTCTGATATGGTGGTTCTAATATAGGATCCTCCTAATATTTTCATGAGAAATATTTTAATGCATAACAATATTTGATTAATGGTCATATTGTATTACATATGATTTTGGATATTTGAATATGATCTGAACTGAAAATATTTGAAATGCGGGTCACATATGAATGTACTTCCGAACTATATTTTCTATGTGACAAATTTTAAAATATGAGTATATCCATATGCTGACCTTAGAGGTCATTGGAGGTATTATCTGCTTACTGAGTTTTCAAACTCACTACACGATATTTTTATATTTTTTAAATATGAATACAGAGTTTGGTCATCTCTTTCAGATACGTGATTAGTTATGCGATATATTCTTTGGTGAGCCTATTTTGTTTTCAAGGTTTGTAGATTTTGATTATATTGTACTTATAATCTAATGCTCTGTATGCCACATGCATAATTCTTGCTTCTACTGTTACTTTGATCTTTATAGACTTCGTTTGTATATTGTGTATACATGAGAATACCTATATGAAACTGTTTTCAATAATAAATGAGTGTATTATGCATGTTATGGCAAATATATGTTTGTAAAGTATGTGGTTCGCCTGCCCTTAAATTAGGGGTGTGACACTTGTGATTTTATTACTTTCTAGTGTTTTACTCTGAGTTTCGTTCCATAAATTGTAGGCTTCCATGTGCAACCATTTTAGAACTCTCTGAATGATAAGCCTTTGCTTCGAGGGAGAGGATCCTCCAAAGGAAAAAAAAAACAAAATAATACTGAATTGAGAATATTCTTTATTTCATTAAGTAGTACAAAACCACATTTATATAATGTTGCTTATCCACACAAAAAAAAACTACAACAATTCTAGCTAATTCCTAACAATTTATCAGCATTTTCATGCCTATCACTTGCAAGCTCACTCACTCAAGGAGTCACATAATCAAACATTCACCTGGGCTTGGATCGATTATGCACGAGTCTACCTTCCAGCTTGGCTTCTTCCATGCCATCATCTTGGTCCAGTTTATCAACGATCAAGTTCATTTCATTTGTTTCTGCTTCCAAAAACACCTTACCCTTAAGGTATAAATTAGGGTTGGCCTTAAGGACATCCAAGATGGTCTCCCAAGATGAATCTTCAGGGTAAAGACTTAGCCATTAGCTTTAGCTTAAGAGGAATCTTTGTGGTCTTAATAATCCAAAATAGCCATAGGTTGGATTACATGTTGATTTTCAATAGCTTATGGCAGTAATGGCAACGGATGAGCACCTGACTCCCCATGGTACCGTTTGAGGAGCGAAGCATGAAAGATCGAATAGATTTTGGAGCTTGATGGTAATTTGAGCTCAAAGGCTACTTCCTCTAAGCATTGTATAATTTGAAAGGCCCTTAATATATTTTTACTAGTTTTTGAATTGTGGGTCCTTTCACTGAGCCTTAACATTAAGGTCTCAATTTGATTACCATTATATCATTAGGCTTGAAGGGATGAAAGGTTCGGTTTTTCTCTGCATAGAGCTTTATAGTTGCTTGGGCCTTAAGAAGTTTACACCAAAGATGGCCTAAGATCACTTCTTTAGTGCTAAGCTTAGTATTTATAGCTTCGAGCTTACTTTTTCTGGCTAAGTGCTAAGGAATGGAAGGAGGCGGCATCCCCTAAACCACCTAGAACGGAGAAATGCCTATGGAAGCATAAAATGTTGTGTTGTAACTCTGCTCAGCCTAATGCAAGTAACAACTCCATTGATTGGGTTTGTCATAAACAAAGGCCCATAAGTATAGTTGGAGGGTCCGGTTTAACACCTCCACCTGGCCATCGCTTTGCGGGTGATAAGTTGTTGATATGCGCAAATTGGTGCCACTTAGGTTGAAAATTTCTTACCAAAAATGGCTCATAAAGACAAGATACAAGTCATACATAATACTCTTTGGAACCCCATGCAGTTTGCATATAGACTAGGCAAACAATTTAGCCTACTTGCCCATTATATAGTGGGTAGTTAACATTCCAAAGTGAGTAGCTTTTGAAAATTGATTAACAAACATAAGGATCACAATATGACCTTGAAATGAGGATAAGCCCATAATGAAATCGAGGGAAATATCTTTCCCAACTTCTAACGAAGGTGGAATTGGCTGCAATAGTCCATAGGGGTTCTTCGTGGGGTTCTTAATTTTTTGACAAGTGAGGTAGTAAGTAACATAGTTTGCAATGTCCTTTCTCACCCCATACCAAAAGAAATTATTAGTGAGCCTCCCAAGAGTTTTGGTGATGCATGCATGTCCACCAATTGGTGAAGCATGGAATTCCTCCAAGAGGACCCTTTTGAGAGGTGACTACAGTCTGATGAACAGCTTCCTGTGATGGAAAATAAGGTTGTTAATCAATTTCTTATAACAATGTAGCTTAAGATTATCTTTTAGTTCTTAAAGCAACTTGATCAAGTCAGGTTTTGTGGCATAAGCTTCCCATAATTTTGTTATGAACTCAAAATAGGTATAGTGATGGCAAGAACTTGTGGGAATGAATTTGTGGTATGTGATAAAGCATCTGTAGCTTTGTTCTCAACTCTCATTTTGTAGAGAAGCTCACAATCAAAGGCCAAGAGCCCGATCAAACAATATTAATGCTCTAGCTTTTGAATAACTTAAGTCATAAGTTTTTTTGATTTTTCTAAATAATGAACTTCCTTCTTAAAGGTAAGTGAGCCATTTCTTTATTGTAGTAGTTATGGCATGTAATTCTTACACATACGTGGAATGAGAGAGTAGCCGAGGCCATAAATTTTTACTAAAGTAGCCAATGGGATTGCCTTGTTGCAAAAGAATAACTCCCACTCCATATCCTAAAGCATTGGTTTAGAGAATAAAGGGTTAGAAATTAGGTAATGCAAGTACTGGGGCACTTATCATGGTGTGCTTTATTTGTTTGAAAGCTCTCTATGCAGATTTACTCCAAACAAATGCCTTTTTCTTGAGCATATTAGTTAGGGGAGTTACAATTGAGGCATACCCTTTAACAAATTTCCTATAGAATCCTATTAATCCTAAAAAGCCCTTGAGTTGTTTGATTGTCATCTATGTAGGGCATGAAGTCATAGGTTGAAGTTTCTTAGGATTGGGACTTGCTCCTTTATGAGAAATAATATGACTGAGAAAAGCAATGGTGGGCTTGTCGAAAGAACACATAGATTTCTTCAAATAAAATTTGTGCTACAGTAAACAAGGCAGGATAGTCTCAAGAAGGGTAGTGTGCTCCTTTAAGGTCTTGTTATAGATTAGAATATCATTGGAAAAAATTGAAAACTATCGGAGAAATCGCTGAAATAGAGTGTTCATAGTAGAATGGAAGGTTGCAGGGGCGTTGCATAAGCCAAAAGGCATTACAAGAAACACTACTAGAAAAATCATATTTAGAGACGGAATTTTTCCGTCTCTAAATAGGAAAAATTCCATCTCTAACGTAGTTAGAGACGGAATCAGAGACGGAAATAATTCCGTCTCTAAAAGCGGGGTCGCTACCATTTAGAGACGGAATATTTCCGTCTCTAAAAATAAAACATCCGTCTCTATTTCTTTTTTAATTCCGTCTTTGCAGAGACGAAATATTCCATCTCTAACGTTAGAGACGGATTTTTTCGTCTCTAAACTCAGAGACGGAATATTGCGTCTCTGATGTTAGAGACGGAATATTCCGTCTCTATATCCAAATTCGTCTGATATTTTAGAGACGGAATATTTCGTCTCTAAATCCGTCTCTAATATCAGAAAAATAAAAAAAAATTCTTAAAAATCTGTAACCTATCAACCAATACAACAGCCAAAAACCAACAATTTCAAGCAGAAATATCAACATACATTTTACATAATGTCAAACCTTATCATCCATAAACATATCAACAACAATTTTAATAATCCCATCAGATTACATGACAATATCACCAATCAAACATACATAATACTAAGTCATAAATAACACAAACTATCATGATCCATCAGCAGCATTACTATTTCGGTCATTGTTATTATTCTCTTCTTCTCTAGGTGGAGACGAGGATGGCATTCTTATACTACCATTTATCATGAGGCGCCGAAACATCCGATCCCATTCTTCAACCTTTTGCTTTAACATAAAATTTTCATCTTCACTCTGTTTGAGCCATGCAGATAAAGCCTCAATTTTTGCATTCACAACAGAAGAAGAACTTGCTGAGACTTCATCAGAAGCGGAAGACCTAGAAGAAGTTGCTGCCAATACAGTATGTGCTTGAGATCCCAATCCATATATCCGTCCTTTATTGTTCATGCCGCCAACCACATCCAAATAAACAACATTGTCTGAATGTTGAGTGGAGTGTTGGCTAGAACCCTCATCTCCCTGAGATGTGGACTGTCTCTCAGCTATTTTTATTCGATACATTTCTTGAAAAATTAAAATGATAAAACAAAATAAATATTTGTAAAGAAATGAAAATAAAATAGTAGTTAGTGACTACATACATCAATTCTTCCTTGCTGGTCGTTGAACCACTGTGATGGCTTTCCTTTGGGCCGGTGAAGGTGCTCATACAACTCAAAACATGTCGGTTCTTTATTCAATTGCACCTTCTAAAATAATAAAAAGTTAAATAATATTAAAGTAAGAACTTAAATCACTATATTTTTGAGAGAAAGTACTCACCATTCGTTTGGCATGCTCTCGTGCAGATATAGACCCTCCACTATGTACATTAAGTCCTTCTTTAGAGAGTCTATTTTGTTTATTTTTTCTGGCTTTACCTTACCAGTCTTCACTATCCCATTCAGCCCTTAATTGTTGTAGCTTCTCTGCTGGAATCCAAGCACCTTTGTCCTCACTGCTACGCACCTTAAACAATGCATTTTTCAAGGCTGTTGATCCCCTGCTGTCAAATGCCCTTTTAATATTGTGCTCATCATTGTCCAACCACTTAAAATTTGCCTAAACAAAGAAAGTAAACAAATTAACATAACATTCACACATTTTAAAAAAAGATATCAATAAATATGATACGAAATGTTACATATTACCTTGAACTCCTCGAACCACATTTGAATGGTATTTTTGTCAACTTTTTCCCAACTAGACCAAGCACCTTCAAATTTTTTCTTGAAAATTGTTGTGATGACACCTCTTGTCAAGATGTCAGGATAAAACCTGAAAGTATAGATATCAATTTAAATAAATATACTGACAAAAAAAAAACACACACACACACATATTACTTACGTGTTCCCGGGTGCAGATCTAATCCAAATTCGACCATCTATTTCCCTTGTTCCCCACTGAATAGTGTGTGTGAAAGGAACTGACTCAACATTTGGACATGCAGATTGATTAGGAGATGGGACACATATAGTATGTGTAGGTAGGGTAGGGGCAACTGTACTAGAAAGATGAGGAGATGAGGCACTAGAATGAGATGCTTGTGAATGGGAAGATGGAGTAGAAGTATGACAAGTCTGGGAAAAGGGAGATAAAGTAGGTGTATGTCCAGTGTGGATCTGGTCAAGGTGAGCTATGTCAGCAACAGGTGATGTGTCTGGCTGTGTATATGGCTGAGAGATAACTCGTCCCCAGCCTCTACCTCTACCCCTTCCTCTACCTGTCATCTATAGACAAAAAGATAATCATAATCATCTATTTCAATAAAATTTAATGACAATAATAAAAAATAAAAATAATTACAAAAGACAATGATAATGAAACCCATAACCATACTACCATAGATTTATAATCTACTTCAAAAATACATAATATATGATCTACATAATACACTTAGTAAAATGAAACCTAACAATACCTAAACATCTTCATCATTATCATTCTCTTCCTCGTCTTCTTCCTCTTCTTCTTCCTCTTCTTCTTCATCTTCCCATTCTCCTTCTTCCTCAGTATCTTCTTCATCCACATCTACTTCATGTAGGTTCAAAGAAGAACCATATACTTCATCCACAGGGCCTTCAATATCAACAAGACTCTGCTCGAGATTATCATTTGCAACTATTACAGGCGATTGCATTGATGACTCTTCTTGGTATGGAGCATCATTTTCAGACATTTTAGTTTCTATTGCAGTTTGTATTGTGTTTCGTGCCTTAGTTTTGATCACTACTAACCAATCACGTTGCCCTTCAGGATATTGCGTATAATATACTTGCATTGCTTGTTGTGCAAATATAAAAGGGTCATAATTTTTATATCTCCTGGATGTTCTAACCTCAACAATCCCATAATTATCTACCTTTGTTCCATGATTTAAGGTGAGATCAAACCAATCACATTTGAATAGAACTAACACCTTTATAGGCCATCCTGTATAGTGTACTTCAATAATGTCTGTTAAAACCCCATAATAATTATTTTCTGTTGTTTCATCCATACCACCTAGACAACATACACCAAAATTTGTTGTACCCATACCTTGGCCATGATCTTTTGTATTAAATTTATAACCATTTACATAATATGATGGCCATTTGTTGGCTTTTCTTTGAGGACCCCATGCCAAACTCTTTAGAAAGGCATCTTCAACATTATTATTTAACACCTAGTCATCAAATATTTAAGTTAGTCTCACATAAGAAGCAAAATATTAGAAAATAAGAAATTAAGGAGAATTCGTGCAACATACGTATTCTTTAAACCAAATAGGAAACATTGTGGAGATTTGTCTGTCCACTTCCGAGTCACCCATCCCACAATCTTGTAACATATTAGTATATGTGCTACATTTAGAAAACATGTTAGAACAATTTATAGTGAGATATATATATATATATATATATATATATATATATATATTTATTTATTTATTTATGTAACACTTAAATGAGTATTTTATACACTTACGTTAAAAATGGCTCCACTTTAGGACAATTTAGAAGAACATATAAATGTGCGATTTGCAAGTCCTTTTCTTCTAACATGAAGGATATGCATCTTCCGGTTGGACGGTCAGGATAATTAAAGATAGAAAGCGGTGGCCTATTTGAAGAACCTTGACCTCCATCATCATTTCGTGGTACTTGAGTCCTTCTACATGGAACATCAGGTGGATAATAGTAGGATGCAAATGTAGAGGTCTCTTCTACCAAATAAGCTTCACAAATTGATCCTTCAACTGTAGCTGTGTTCTTCACCTTGTCTTTTAGTGTGCGAATAAACCTAATACAGTTAATTGATACATTTAGTACTACGAATACGATTCCATAATTAAAAAAAAACAAAAAGGAGACGTAACTCTACCTTTCAAATGGATACATCCATCGATATTGCACTGGACCTCCAACCCTTGCTTTGTATGGCAAATGAATTGGAAGGTGTTCCATGAGTCAAAAAAACTTGGAGGAAAAATTTGTTCTAATTTACAAAGAATGACTGGAATGTTTTGCTTCATCACATGTAAAGTATCCTCTCGCAACAATGGGGAAGTCAATTCTCGAAAGAACTGACTAAATTCTGTGAGTGCATTCCAAATAGGCTTTGGCAATACTTTGAATGCAATTAGGAGCAAGCGTTGCATAAACACATGACAATCATGACTTTTTAGGCCAAACAACTTTGCTTCTCTCATGTCAACACACCTTGATAATGTAGAGGCATATCCGTCTGGTAGTTTCAATTTTTTGATCCATTCACACACAGCTAATCTTTGTTGCTTAGTTAATGTGTATTTTGCTTTGGGTTTAATTAGCTTGCCATCTCTTCCATCCTGCAGCTCTAATTCATTTCGTCTACAAATTTCCGCCAAGTCGAGCCTTGCATTAAAATTGTCTTTTGTCTTAACTTTAGTGTCCATCACTGTGTATAAAATATTCAAGAAGACATTTCTCTCAATATGCATAACATCTAGATTGTGTGGAAGAAGATTTGTTTTCCAATATGATAACTCCCAAAATATAGATTGCTTCGTCCAGTTGTGAATAACTCCATACCCTGGGATGTTATCATATGTCTCTTTAGTTATGCTAGGCATATGTCTAACCCTTTCCAACACTTCTTCACCTGTTAATCGAGGCGGAGGTAAAGATGTTTCAGTATGTCTCTTCCGAAAAGCATTCTTATTCCTTCTGTAACTATGATCAAGTGGCAAGAATTGTCGATGACAATCAAAGAAAGACGTCTTCCGACTATGTCGAAGGGTAAATGCCTTTGAACACTCCATACATATTGGACAAGCAAGTTTTCCCATTGTCATCCAACCTGAAAGCATCCCATATGCAGGAAAGTCATTGATGGTCCACAACAAACAAGCTTTCATGTTGAAGTTCTGTTTTAGTGAGACATCATAAGTCGTGACACCAGTATTCCATAAAAGTTTGAGGTCATCTATAAGTGGTTGCAAATACACATCAATTCTATTCTTTGGATTGGAAGGACCAGGAATTATAATGGTCAAGAATAAGAACTCTCTTCTCATACACATCCAAGGGGGAAGATTGTAAGGGGTAACAATAACTGGCCAACATGAATAAGTCCGACCTGTTTTATCAAATGGAGCAAATCCATCAGCGCACAAACCTAACCTCACATTTCGAGGGTCCATTGCAAATTCAGGATATTTTTCATCGAATTTTTTCCAGGCTTTGCCATCAGATGGATGAGACAAAGAGCCTGTTGCCCTCACAGTTTCCCGATGCCATCTCATTTGACTTGCAGTTTGCATTGACGAATAAAGTCTTTGCAGCCTTGGAATAAGTTGAAAATACCACATTTTTTTCACTGGAAGCTCTCTTACTTTACCATTTCTGATGACTCTTTTGTAACGCTCTTCACCACAAAATTTACAATGACGAAGCTCCAAATCAAGAGGACTATAATAAATCATGCATCCGTTTCGACAACAGTGAATTTTTATACAACCCAATCATAATTGCTCCACTGATTTCTTTGCACGGTAAAAGTTTTTAGGCATACGATTTTCATTTGGCAATGCATTTCCCATAAATTGTACCCACCGATTGAAACAATTCTCAGAAATATTGAAATCCGACTTGATACCCAAAGCTTCCACTGCAGCTGACAATTCAGAATAATTTTGACAACCATCATACAAAGGAGCATGCACAGCTTCTAACATATTAAAAAAAATTTTGGCTTCCGAGTTAGGATCTTCATCCCTCTGTTCACAATGAGCAAAACCTTGTTGCTCTATATAATTACCAATAGATGGTCCAGCAGCATCCATTACCATCTGTTCCTGATCATTAAAGCATGCCTGAAAGTCACTACTTTCATAATATGAGTTTCTTGAAACCAATGGTGGAAAGAGAGGTATTGGTTCATCATGGTTGGTCCAATAATAATAATTACTCATAAATCCCTTCATACAAAGGTGGGTTTTCACTTCATCAACTGAACAATACTTCTGACACTTGCATTTTTTACAAGGACACCTCAACTTTCCTACACTTTTAAAATGATCCTGACTGCAAGCAAACTCTATAAACTCAACAACTCCTGCCATAAACTCATCTGTAACTGTTCTCTTATCAGGACCCACCCTATTATCCATCCACTTACGATGTTCAGGAACTTCCATCCTGTTTTTAGGCATACATGAATCAAACTGCGTTAAAGATGGAATTTTTCCTATTTAGAGACAGAAAAATTCCGTCTCTAAATACAAATTTCCTAGTAATGACATGAAATATAGCTTTTCTCAAAACGACGTCTCAAGAAATTATCTTAAAAGTAAACAAATAATATTAATAAAATAACGTAAATTTGTACCAAAAGCCATGTACGAAGAATACATACATATAGCAGGATACGAACACCACGTATTTATAAAAAGTAGAATTGTATAAATATGTATTTTATTCTCTTAAATGCAGACTACACTTTAGATAAATGGCATTCTCTCTTGGTGAAAAATTCATGTAAAAGACACCCATTTATATACATAAATGAGTGATGGCACTCCAATATTGCTGATATGAGAATCTCTGGAGGTTGACCACCAAAAAGGATTATTAGTTTAAAATCAAATTCAAAATTTGTACTCAAGAAAAGCAAAGTATTCAAGTAAGATTCATTCAATCATTAGAGCCAAACCAATTTAGTAAATCAAAATAGCACTAAAAAAAAGGACAACTTCTTTGTATACCTTTGAATGAGGATTTCCGAAGCAATGACGTTAGGTACCCAAGATACAATGTATCATTATGTACCAGCAGAATGTCAATGAATCTTGCAAAGACGGGCTCTTCCATTATCAAGATAAGGAAGAGAGACTAGATAAAAAAACATGAAAATTACAATAAAAAAGAAAAAAGTTTTGATTAAAGAGCCTCAACCAGAGACAAACAATTTGAAGGGTATCTCAGGATTCTAAAAATGAGGAACTTTTCAACTTTAAATAGACCTGGATCGCAACCCATGGAACTATATTGTACGAACTTTGACGTCACTAAAGGTAACAAAATAAAGTTCCAAACGATACGGAAAGAAACTGAAAAATGTAAACAAACAAATTTGGATGCATTTTGAATTAAGGAATTCAACTTTTCCTAATCAGGCTACTATAAATTACAACAATTTCTTCAATTTTCTAAACTGCCCATATCTAATTTCTAAGGCAGTTTGAACCAAGAACATGTTCTTTCACAATGCTAGTTAATTATCTCCTTAGATCTTTGTCTACCCTATAACCCATCAAAAGCAAAACCTTAATCTCTCAAGTACTATTTACATCCCCTAAAAGCCACTAGTTCACCTGTTAATACCTCTCTCCTTAAAAGAATAAATATCATTAGATCCTATGGCTTGCAAAACGATATCTCCTTAGTATACAGAATATTAACTTTAATCCCCATCTTTTCAACCCTTTGTTTCACCCAAGAAAACACTAATTTTGATCTTTTTAAAACCCTAAGTCTTCTTCTGTCCTGCATCACAATCGCTCACTTAAGTATTTTTAGCGTCCTACTCTAAGTATATAAAATTAAAGGAATTTTTAATTATATTTTGGAGGCAAATGAATAGTGAAGGCACCATTTCTCATCAATCTAATTGGAAAAAGCTTAATTCAAAAAAATCTTCTAATTATATTTTGGCTATTTTTGTTTCAAATATCAAAGTAACAGAAACAAGAAAACTTAATTACATATACTCAAAACCAACTAAAATGTTGCAAACAAATTACAAATTGTGGAAAATGTCAACAAAGTAATTGAAAAGCAGAAAAACTCCTTACCTAAGGTTCAAGTGCAACAAACAAAGTGATAGAAAATCTCGTTCCAATATTGTGAAACAACTTCTTGTTAGGCTACAGCAGCAGCTAGTTGTTGTTGTATGTTTTGGGTATTTAGTCCTTGAAAAAAAAAAGACTAATGAAGTCAATCCGAAAATTAACACAATAACAAATAAAAATGAAGCAGAAATTGGTTGAAGAACAAACTGCCCACCAATAATTACCTGAAACCTGAACATGAACTGTCTTGCTTTCTTGCTCACTTTAGCATTTGGGTGAGATTGAAGTTTCTCATACATAAGTCGAGCCTCATTGGGCCTGTCAATTTGTCAAACTAAGTTTGGAAGTCTTAAATAATAAAACAATAGCAAACACTAATGAGTACCTGTCTCCCCTTTCAAATCAGGAGGCTATTTGTCTCTAAATAAATTCCTAATTATAACAATCATACACACACTCAACTCTACCTGGAATATCATAAAGTGATAGGTTAGTGAGGTTTGGTTATAGATTAGGAAGTGTCAATCCTTAAAGGTTAAAATTCTGTTCCAAACCTTTATAGTATAAGTTACAGGAGGTCTAATTAAATTATTGTATTCTTTTAGTAGAATAATCAGATTCACGGATTATGGCAGCAAATTACTCTCTTCTTGGTTGTGTGGTGCAGTTTGTTAGAGATTAAAGAAACCATTCCAAGACCTTCTCTCAACAACTTAAATTATTTGGATAAATTGATTTTTGATATAGCATT